>MU227537.1:1131325-1179562 GCA_018584345.1 Thuja plicata | reverse complement strand
TTCATGTTTCTTGCATTTTGCCATCTAGATATTACATGTTAGGATTAATGGAATGAACTTAGTTTGTTTTCATTAAATCTATCATATCATTTCTTAGCATAGTTTGCATCATTTTCATACATATGATGAATAGCTTGAGACAAGTTCTCTATACTTATTCTTGAGTTCTTCATCCATCCATTAGTTTGCATTTTAGTTTCATCCACCAATCAATCAAATAGTGGGATTTTACATATTGTGTTGGGAGAGCACACCCACAAACCTCTCTAAGAGCAAATCAACAAGGCTTTGGGTGCCCTTGTTAAGCTCATCGGAGGTCATGGTGGAAGCTATTGTTGTTTTTAGAGTATGATTTTAGAAATATTAATGTAGATTAAATGGTTTATATCTTCTAACGTTTGCATGTCTGAGCGTGCTCCCAACAGGTAGGTTTCCAGCATAGACAGTCACAACACACTAACAATAGATAAACATCAAAACCAACCTATAAAAAAGCTATTAACAGATAAACATAAACTGTAAATCAACAACCTATACACACGGATGTTAGCACTATTATATCAAGTACCACTAGAGAAAGGTGAGTAAACACAAAAACAACCTAGAAACATACTAGTATAGCCAAATTCGTAGCATAAACAACAAGAGTTCAAAGAGTCACTTAGGCTAAAATCATAAAGAAAAAAGAACATATCTAGAGGGGCCAAGGATCTGGGCCCCATAAAACCTTATGAGAGGATCTAATATCAAAACTTGATTGATGCAACACATTGGACCATTTTTTAGTAAGTAATTTTAATATGTCCTTATAATTACCTTCCTCCTACTCATCTTCACCCAAAAAATTACACTACATGAGGCAAATAGAGCTTACCGAGATATGCATAACTCAAAGACTAAATATGGATATACTAGCCAACTTCCTTTTGACCTCGCTCACTCTATTCTTGAGAGAATTCACCTCATTCTGTAGGCCTATCAAATTGGTGGTCAAATCTATGTTAAACAAGATGGGTTTCCCCTAAGGAGGTTGAAAGGTGATACGTAGCTCAAGAGGTTCCTCCAAATTGTCACTATGGGTTGATCTACGAGAGATAAAATCATCTGAAATTCCATTGTCATCAGTCCCTATAAAATCATCCTCCTTGGTATTGGTTGTTTGATTTCCCTCATCGTATTCTAGTTCCCCTATTTTGTGTCCTCTTTAAAAAGCATCATTTTTCTTTTTTTTGCAGGCCTATTTTCTAGTCTATTATATCCATGAGGGGTGTTATGCTCCTCTTCCACTTCCTCATCAACCTCTGTGCTAACCTCATCAATAAATAGTTTGTGTTTTTTCGCAAGAAAAAAATATTTTTTCCTTTCCTCTTACAAAATGAGAGTGAAGAATATTTACCCTTAGGGGCAATGTCAGGGGCAACAATATTAAAATTCTAAATATTAGGGGTACTTAGACTACTAGCTCCTAGGCTCTTAACTTATTTTTTCTTGGTATGGTCAGGAATATCAATAATGATAGAGGGTGGGGGAGAATTTAAGAGAGGGGCCTCATAGATATTGATAAGCCTAGGAGGGAAGAGAGAAGAGCGAAATTTGTAGAGCCTTAAGATGAGGTCCTAGTGCAAGTAAGTTATTTTTTTTACCTTGAAAAATGCATTCCTTGATCTTAAACACAAAATTTTCTAGAGAATTCAACAAGAAAAATGGAAAAGAGATAATTTCACGGTTCCTTAAGTGAGTAAGAATCAACATATGATAACAATAGTAAACTTTAAAACACCCTTCCAAAGTAAAGTACCTCATGATCTAGTAATAGACCTCATCATAAGGGGAGGGAAGCTTCATTCTATCATATCCACCCTACCTTTTTATCAAAGCATCTTTTCCCTTAAAGAACTTGTTTAGACTGTCATTATCAACAAAATGCCTAGTCTTCTTTCATTTCCTACCCTCAGTAGAAAGCTCAAGTTCCTGAGCAATTACCTATTCACTAATTTCAAAGGAAATACCCCCAAAGTAACCCTTTTGTTATCCCAGGAGTTAACAAACTATGTAGAGATTCCCTCATCAAACCCATTAATGTATTGAAAACAAATTAATAAGCCCACCCTTCTTGCAAATGTTCCAAACTATGGGGTTATTCCCGAACTTCTCCAAATCCTCTAGCTCGGTGCGATTGTGGTCACCACCCATAAAAGTGACATAATACTCAGGGCAATGAACATTAAAATAAGAAATAAAACTCTTGATATAGTAGAAGAAAGTTATCATTATTGCTAAATGATTTAAAGGAAAGAAGGGCACCTATCTATCCAGTTGGGTAAAATTATTATACCACCCCCGAAAGAAATATCCACACAAGATATAATATATCACAAGTGGAGGTCTTTTCAATACGATGTAATTAGCATACCTTTCATTATGAAAGGTGTAAAGATAAATACAACTTGCACTGGTCATGATAATATCATAATTCCTTGTCATCATGATGTGCTACTCCTCGAGGCAAATGTAATCAAGATGACTATGTGGGATCCGTCTAAGAAAATAATGGCACCAAGAGTAGTAAAAAATTCCCTCTTGAGCAATGCATTTCCTAAAGGCAAAAATATCCTTCCATGTCATCCATTTCATGTTCAAATTCAAAATAGTTGGGGCTCATTCCCCACTCTTAATTGAGACTTACAAGGTAAGGATAACATTGAACCCAAAGCCCCAAAGTTTTGTGAAGGAGAAACCACTTACCAAGTAGGGTGTTACCCATCATCTTCTTTAGATTTTGAACAATATCCATTCAAGAGAGTCTATACATCAACTGGGAGGGATGAAGGATTTCTCCAAAACCTCACCCCCTCGAGAATGTAGTCATTCATATCTAGAGCGTCTACCACAACATTGCCTTCTTTATAGAAATGATTGACAATAAAGGAATCAAATCCTTGTAAGATTCTATGAATATCACCCAAAATTCCTACTACATACCAGTTCATCTTTGATAACACTTAAATAAAATTTACGATGAGCATGGAATCAACTACAATTAAAATTGCACTGGTCCCAATAGAGAGTGCAATATTATTGTTAACTCTCAAAAGTGCACCCTTGCTAAGTATCCAAACTTGGCTTTTTGGAGAAACATAGAATCATTCCTAGGTAGTGGGTTACCTAATAACTAGGAGTGAATCTCCAGATAAGTCCAACTCCTAACTGGTACTTCACCTAAAAACCTACTAAAACTTAAGATTTGACAAAAAAGGGAGAAAGAATGCTATCTGAAATGACTGAACTTGAAAATTTAAAGGTGACGCACCAATATTATAAGGATGATGATGTTGTTTAAGCACACTGAAGATTAAAAAATCACCTAATGGAGGACACAACCTTGATACAACAACTTGTGTATAACAATTCTTTATAAGAATGTTTGAAAATCATAAATTAGAAGGATTCTCTTCACAGCTAACAACTTCAATTTTGACACAACTTATAACCTATACACAAGTATTTGAAAACTTATCATAGGTGCTAAAATGAGGCATCAATTAAAGGATTCTTGAAAAGAAACATAAAAAAGAACATCAATCACCTAATACACACACAAGAAAATAAGGTTCAAGATAGATCGAAAATGCAGGCTTTGTTATGATCCAAAGGCAAAACAATCATATATCCTTGAAAAAGTTATAGGAAACATGCAAAATGATAAGGACTCAAAATAAGTCACTACAACACCAGCTGCATAAAATTTGAACTCCCTCAAGTTAGTACAAATGAGGGTATATATATCATCCTCAAGTTCCCCCCAGAATTCCCATAAAGAAAGGAGATAAATTTAAAAAATAGGGTCGAACCTAGAAAAATAGCCCCAAAAAGAGGAACAGGATCTTCCCAAAAAGATCTCAAAGAATTAGAAGAGTCCTCTTTGACTTAGATCTCAGAATGAGGACTCTAGAAATGCTCCACCTTCTCCTTCACCTGTTCCACATAAATATATTTTCTACAAAAATGACATCTGACATGTCTTCTTCTTTTTGAATGTCCACCTCAATCATTTGTTGGCTCTAGAATCGTGGCAATACTTTCCTTTCCCTCAGCAAAGTCAGGCAAAACCACCTTGACACATGGTGCCCTATCTCTATCTCTCCAGCTTTACTTCTAACTGCTAGTTGAACTCATGAGCTGATGACTACTAGAAACTTAACTGCATCCTATTTAATCATGAGATCACTAGTCATTTCTTCTCACTACCTCAAACCCTCATGACCTGGCGACAACCCTCCATGTGGCACCCTATCCATCGAGTATAAAAAACTATCAAATAAGATATAACTCCCAATATGAGGCCTCAAGTTATTTAAAAAATATATTGGCTACTGGGACCCACAAAACCTATTCAATCTATGATGAATCAGGACATGTGGCAACATCTCTCTAATTCTCTAATTGTCCTGCTGGTCACCATGTAATCCTCGCAAGCCTGCGACAACTCTCCACATGGAAACCTATGACATCACCCATTATCAGGTAAATTTACTTCTTGTATGGAAACCTTATTAGCTTATCCAATGATAAAATTTATTCAACATGACATCATCACTTTCCCCCTTTATTTTTAATAAATTTTGCATCACTTTACTCCAACTAACTTATTTGATGCAACCTTTTATTCAATGTGTGTCCCATGAAGCGACCCTACCAAATTTCAGACAACTTCAGCCATTGTTATTCAAACCAACCACTTATTCAAAATAGAACTTTATTCGATGTGGGTACCATGAACCACGATCTCATCACTTGGTACTTGAGTCTTTCTTCTTTCAAATAATGTTTTCTTTGGCATCACTCAATTCTGCTTACTCAACAACCCATATTTCTTGATGATTACCGTTGCATCTGAATCTCCATGTGGTAGCTTAATTCTAACTCTCTAACTAAAAACCAATATTCCTTAAAAGAGCCTACAATGACATGACACATAGCACCTATTCGCTCATTCTCTAACTCCAGCAGTTAACCATTTGTAACCTCGTGACCCAATGATTACAGTCATCGCTAGTTCTCCACTTGATTTCTTAACCATCCTTATATTGTGCGACCTCATGACTCACGGTTACTCTCTAGCTCTCAAAATTTATGCTGAATTCCATCCTACCTCAAGACCTTTTGACCACTACCCTCGCCATCTCATGACCATTAACACTGACCATCAGCTTCCCCCATGACCTGGCGATTAACTTCCACTCTCTAGCTTGTGACATTTTATGCTAACTTCCTTTGACCACTGCGAACTAGTGACAAACACCATTACAAGATCTCGGTCTAATCCTCTACCATGTGTCACACTCTGATTCATTTATGATCTACCATGTTGTCATCTAGTCACCTTGGGCCCACAAAATATTGCAAGTTGTCATATCCACATACTCCCACGCTCATGACACTCCTGCCAAAAACCCTAGGCCTTTTTGACACTTCTTATGTGTGGGGTGATGTATAAAAATAACAAGCTATCCCTCGACACAAAAAATGTGGGATAAATCCCTCTTATGAACTTTTTCCTTGCTGATTCCATTGCACTCGTGTGTGAATGCACTCTCTTTCACCAATGTCGTCTAAGCTCTGCCAATTTGAGTATAACGCAAAAAAATTGGTAACAATTACATCACCAAAAAAGTCTCACTCCCTCTAATTGATTGTTGATATATCTAGACAACACACCACTACAAGTCACTATCATCATCCCTGAATGGTCTCTAATCACTCCACCTGCAACAAAGAGGACTTGAGATTATTTTGTTGTGCAATCAAAATTTAGTTTGGACCAATCAAGATGGGGGTAGTCCATTTAGTATTTTTCCTCTTGAGTTTTGTATACAGATCATACTTCCCAATGAGATCTTATAAATCCCAATTCTTAGAAACTTGATGGTCACCAAAAGAGGAAGGATTGGAGGGACTGGGCCCTCCAATGACACTTAAACTCTTTAACAAAAGCTTGTGGAAAATATCAAAATACACCTTCAATTGATATTCCCTCTCATATAATATCATGTTGTTCTTTTCCTTCCAAATTGCCCAACACAAATGAGGAGAGATTTTCCACCGCAATTGTTTTATAATAGGGTTAAAAGATATCCCCTGCCAGTTGAAGGAAAATTTTGGATATCTTTGTGCAAAATCAACCATTCCTCCAAGGTCTTCTCGAACTTGTGAAAATATATAATAAAAAGGATCCTAAAGAGAAGCAAAGACGAAAGCGAGAGAAGAGAATAAAAACTAGATTCTTCACCAATGAAGGGAGCAATTTAATTTATGAAGAAATTAGATCCAACATGGATCTTACTGTTAACAACATGCCAATGCACCTAGATGAATTTTAGCTCTTTAGTGAAAGCAAAAATCTATAACTTGTTGTCCATAGAATTGATGTAATCAGAACTTGTGTTTTTTCATAGATACTTACTTTAGTCCTATATGAGTTTGGTATATGCCTACTTTAGGAAATTAATACTATTTTAAGTAGTTTTTGTTCATGATCTGACAAGACCAAGATTAATATTACATGATCATATTTTTTTAAGTTTTATCTACTATCCATAACATAAAAACTATTATTAAGATTTTTGAGTTATTTTCTAATTTTCATGTTGTTGAAAATAAGTATTTTTTAAATAATAAAATATTGGTAATTTAAATGTACTATTTACTAACAATTTTTATTATTATAAGTTTAAATGTATGAATGGTCAAATGTGTTAAAAATTAAATATAATAAAACAACTAAATAGAATACTATCATAAATCATTTTCCCAAAGCATTTGGGAAAAAATAAAAAACAAACCCAAACAAGAAGAACACAATTTTAAAAAAATTCTCAAGAATTCACAACTCACAAACTATTTACAATGTAAAATACAATTTTAAGGTTACTTAATTTTTATTTTTATTTTATTTTATTTTTTGATCAGTAATCACTCTTGATTAGAGCTACAAATTAGTGGGGCCACATTTGGAGGACCCCATCCTCGAGGTGAGAAAAAATGGTGTCAGAGGTATTAACACCTCTCATATTTGTATCATGTTGTAGAATCATGATATCCTTATATCTCCTTTGCAATCATCACTTGATGGCTTTGCACCCTCCTTATGTCTCCTTGCATGAAGATCACCATTGTCCTTGCGTGAAGACCACCATTGTTGACAATCCTCCTAATCACTTCATTTGTTGACCGCAACCTTATGCCTCCCTTGGTTGTTTGCACCTTATATCTCCCATTGGCTGGATGTTAACATCTCCCTTATCAATCCATCTATTGACCATATAATTTCCTCCAACAATACTCTCTCTCCTATTATTGCTTCGATCTTTGAACACCTTAGCCAAGTCTACAGGTACTTCCTCCTTATGACTCCCATATTTGACCGCCACCATAGAATACTTATACCTCTCAAGTAGATGACAATGACCTCCCTAATTGTCTGATTTGGTCATCAACTGATGACATCTCTAGGCTGGCATATCGTCTCCTTGGTTTGTGCACCCCTTAATTTCTCCACCATGTAACTATCCTCCTAGGCAGACTTGCATGCAATGGGGGTGAGAGCTGAAACTTGGTCGTTGTATCAACACAAATTTGCAATGATAGGATTTGTCGTTGCACTGTGGGGTCAATCCCAATTTTCATTTATTTACTTAGTAGCTATTTTTAATTTAAAATTATTTAATTTAATTTGATTATATTATTATTTTTTACATCAGTTTTAATTTGCATATAAATTTTATTTTACTTTTGAAAGAATTATCTTTAATGTAATAGTTTTGTTTTAATTTATTTTAAAAGTGTCTTTTTAAAATACATATACCAAATTTTTAATATTTTGATTCAAAAAATTCATACTATTACCCTCAACACTCTATGGTAGTAATGTATCTCAAAAAAATAAAACTAGCATATTGTTAACATAATGTGAATAAGACTTGTGCTTTATTCTCTGAGACCATGGGAGGAAAGATAAAACGTGAGGAACCCGGTGTCTATAAGTGGAAGAAAGAGGACAAGGTCTAGAGAACTATCAAAGAGGGCGAAGTCATGTCTTACATGGAGAGGATACACATTTATGATAAAGACATCTCCAAGTAATTTGCTGAGAGCTGGGATGATGGGAGGGTCACTTTGTGTGGTAAGACTTTGACTATTAATGAGAAGTTAATTTTAGAGATTACTGGTATGAATATGTCTGGTCTGAAGTACTATAGGGGTTAGGTCATGGCCCAGTATGTGGCCTATTTATACCCCAAAACCTGTGAGGAAAAATCCCTATTAGTGAAGTAGAGCAGAGATTTCTTCTTGCAAAAACATATGAAGCTGCTTTGGGGGAAATTGGTTAAGGATTTAATGCAATAATTCACTCTGGAAGGTCGCTACACTAGAGTGTATAACTTCCATTTCATGTTGATTAACCATTTTAGATATAAGAGGAATATTTCCTTTCCATTTCTGTTGTTGGAGTCTTTAAGCATGAACATTTTGGAAAATAGCAAAAGCCCTGAGAAGCCCATTTAACATGATGGGTTAATTATTCTCATCTGTGAATATGCTAAGTTTAAGATGTAGGTTCCTACCCCGATTAATGGGAAGGGTAAAGATAAGAAGGGTAAAGACCGCTCATGAAAAAGAATAACCTTACTAAGAAGAAACACAAGGTGAACCCTAAAATTGAGAAGGTTTATGTGGCCAAATTTCTCATTGAGGAGACCGGGATGGATACCAAAAATGAGACTATGGTTCAAGAAGGAGATAAAGATTTTAGTGCCTCCTCACGCCAAGAAGAAATGGTCCAGGGCTCTAAGGAAGATACTAGTGAGTACACTTTGAAAATAAAGAGTAACAAAGCCTATAGCGAAAAGTCTAGGGACATGGATATTGAGGACCTAGATAGTAATTATGTGCTTGAGGAGGAAGCCAATAAGGAGGTTACTGAGGAAAACAAAGACCCAATTAACTCATGACCTAATGTGCCTGAAGAAGATGCTACTCTTAAAGCTGTTGTGAGCCCAACCATTATGACTTAGTCCCTTCTTGAGTCAGGAAATAAGGTACAGAAAGACCCTATCTCCCTTATTTTAGTGGATTATGAGGAATCTCGTTGATTAAGGATGGAACTATGTTCAAGGGTAACTCTGAGAAGGCAGAAGGAAAAAGTAAAGAGGTTAATGATCAGTTGGGTGATGAGAAGGAGGGTCCTGTGAAAAGAAAGGAGGAGACTACTAAGAAGAACAAATAATTTAGTGGGTTTATGCAGGCCGCTATAGACTGTGATGACACAGACATGTAGATGAACACCTGGCTCTATGAAGATATCAGAGATATCAACATCAAATACTCTGAGCTGGAGGATAGAGTAGAAAAAATTTCCCTATTTTTGGCCAAGCCTAAGGATAGTACTAAGGATGGCACTGGTGACCTTGCTAGAGGAGAAGACAAGGGGACGAGGGAGAAGTTGGAGCTCAAAATCAAAATTGTGGTCAACTACCACATGCAAACCACTTTTGGCCGCATTCAAATTATCGAGAACACTCTCAAAAGGATTATGAAGAAATTTTTTGAAGGACTGAAGATAACAAATGATAACCTACGTGCCCTCCTGTCTATGCTAGAGGGTAATTCCATTCCTATCAATGTTGAGGATGATGCTAACAAAGGCACCAACATTGCTGGTCCTATCTCTAAGACTAGAGCAAGTACTAAAAATAGAAAGGTAGAAAAATCAAAGGAAATTGAGACCCTTAGGGATTCCATCCAACAATTCGAGTTGCTAAAGGAGGACACCGCAAAATTTATGAAAATATGTATTAATTGTCGGTCCTATTCTTTGTCTGTCCTTTTTGGTTGTCGGGTTATTTTTTGCTCGTTGCTGGTGCTGGGGGTGTTGTTTTGACTGTATCTTTTCCCCCCAGCAGTTTCTTTTTTGTCTGTTCTTAAGATTCCTATCTTTTGTAAAGGGTTACGGTTCCCTTCAAAAACTATTTTTTCCCTAATCCAAAACATAATGTGAATTATAAAAATTAATGTTTTATTTGATATGTAAATTATATTTATTATTTTATTCATATTCATATTATTATTGTGTTATTTTTCTAATAATATTTATTCATTCCATATATCTGTTATATATTTCATTATTACATTATATAATAGAAAATATAAAAATAATGTATGAATAATGACATAACACATTTCCCTCCTCCTGAAGGGGTTCTGAAGGTTAATACTAATGGGTTGTCTAGAGGGAATCCTAGAAACACAAGAGTTGTGGTATTGGTAGAAGTAGTGATGGGAATGTTGTGTTCTTTTTCTCCTTCTATAAAGAACATATTCGAATAATTTGATGGAGTTTCATAGCTATTTTATATGGTGTTGAGAGTGGATGCTCTCTAGATTTGAAAAATATTATTTATGAGTCATATTCAAAAATTGTGAGTGATATGTTAAATAACCGTTAGCTGGATGAAGTTCTTGGCAGTTAGCCTTAACAGCTAAGCAAATTCTAAATCTTTGAGGATCATTGGATTCAATTTCTTTCTATCCTATTCATAGGGAGTGGAATAAAGTGGTTGAATATCTCACTAAGTGGGCTTTTGAGAGCTTAGAGGGTTGGGATGTGGATATTTGTGAGGCTCTTCCTCCAGATTATTTGGAGATTTTAAGAAAGTATATTAGGGATGATAGAAATTTCTAATTTCTCTCTTTGTTGTATTCTTTAGAGATCTTGTTATGTTACCTTGTTTAAGAGGTCCTGGTGGGCATGATGCCTCTTACTCTATAATTGTTGGTTTCACTTGAATAAATTTTTACCCCTCTTTTATTAAAAAAAAGATACAATGTGTTCAAATATCAACTTGGTTGTGTTTGAGTTTATGTTGATGCTTTTTTGGTTTAGACTTTATGTAATTTTTTACATCATTATTTCAAATAACACTTTGTCATCCATCATCAAGATGACAGAGATATCACAGAGGAAAATATGAAAATTGAATAAAAAAGAATGCAAGATCAATGGAAACAAAAGTTAGAGGAAGGTGAAGCAAACACCATTGTTTCGAATCACACAAAAGTATAATATGAAAGAATGTGTGTTGGATTATGGGGTTGACACTAGACCCTTAGGTGACAATGAACATTTAGAAAAATGGATTTAGGCAACTCCGCATAAAAAAAAAAGGTTATTAACATTATGTAAAAAATATGCAACAAAAGAATTTGTAGCAAATTGGATGTAATTTGTAGGTTACTAGTTATTTTTTTGGAAAAAAGGTAAATCTATATGGTGAACAATTGAAATTTCAATGTAACAATACTAATTTTTTTTTTTTAAAATTAGGTGTATTTCAGCAAGCCTAAGTACTTAGCAAAAAATAATGTTTTTTTTTTTCAAAACTTTCAATATAAGTAGATGACACATGCCCAGATGTGATACATTTTTTTTCATAATAATTTTGCAAATAAGGTGGTTAGAGATCTTTGAGTATTTCATCCATTATTTTTAATCCACTAGCTTGTAAATGTTTTATTAGGACTTTTAAAAAATATTAAAAATTGTTTGTCTGACAACTCTATCTTTGTCGAAAAATTATAAAATTCATTTTTAACCTATAGTTTGTAAGAAAGGAGTGTGACATACTTGAGAATTTGGAATTTGGCTCTCCTTCATGCTCTGTAACTTCATTGAAGGAATTTTTTGGGTGAGGCCTCGACTTGTGTGAGTGGTCTTTTGACCACTTGCAGGGAGACCTTCCTCTCTTTAATATTGTGCTCTCCCTTAATGGCCGATAAACCTACTCCTCTAAAAACCACAATGAGTAGAAAATAATTCAAGGAAGCATCATATAGGGTTCCCGACCACACAAATTTTTTTCAAGCACCTCCTACTGAGAAAAATGGATCAACACAAGGTAACAACTCTAATAAGCCCCCGATTGTTAGATCTAATCAACAAATGTCTCTAGTTGTTGATGCTAAGAAAAATAGATTAAAACATGTGGTTATCTTTGTAGCAGCCCAAGATGTTGCCAAGGTGCCCTCACATTCCTTTATGAATAAATGGACGCAACAAATCTGGAATAATAAATAAGGGTTTCATTATACCTTCTGTTGCATGATCTAAAAGGGTTTGTTTGTAAATTTTTTCAAAAACTTTCAATCTCATAAGTTCAAGTTATTAATAAACAATTTTGGAGCATTGGCTCTGGCACATTTAGGGTCATTTCATGTTCAGTCGAGGTTAATGGAGATGAAATCATTACATTATCTAGCCCTAGGTGGGTTACTAATAAAAATGTGCCTCATTATCTCTATAATCTAATCCCTAATTTAGTCAAAACAATTGGTAGGATTATGAGATTGGAGGAATCTGCAACTCTTATGCTACACATGGATGCTAGAATTCTTCTTTCCATTTATCCTAGCAATGACATACCCGACTCTCTTGTCATTAAATTGGCTAATGAAATATTCCCTTTCCCTATTGAGATTATTTGTGGGCTAAATGCATTTTTCATTTTCAACAAAGAGTTCCTCCGAGGGAGATCTTTCCCAATGATTAAACCTAAAACATTCCATAATGAATGATCCAAACCTTTTAACAATGGTTATCCTTAAGCGGTCACTTGTGTCGATCACCCTTCTAGGGATTTGCCCCCTAATCTTCCTCCCTAGAACTATGCAAAACCAACCCCCGCCTCCCTCCTCTCCATAATTAATCTTTCTCATCCTTTTTTTGAGGCCCAAGATGAGTCTTGTCCCCCTAATAAGCCATCCAACCTCCCCCCATGGATAATATTTTCATATCCTCTGGTTCTGAGGAGGATTCCCACAATGATGTGATTACAGAAAAGCTTAAGATTTTGAGGGTGACTCTTAGAAAATATTACTTCCATGATTTTAACAAGAGACCCTCTAGTCTCACCACGAAGAGAGGTTGTTTTTCTTAGGTGAATCCCCCCACACATAAACCTTTGAATGCACAATAATTGGCCCTGGGAAGAATTAATTAACTTATTTTCTGTTAGGAAGAGCATGGACAAGAACATAGTTGAAGGGAAGACCATTTCTTCCATTCCAAAAGAGTTTTATTTTCCCATGGGAACTAGTAAGGCCCCCCCACCCACCACTTCCTTGGGATGAAGGCTATTATAGCCCTTAAGACCTCCCATTGTGTTTGTAAAGTGGATGGGACTCTGAAAGGAGTCAACAATGTAGAACATGATTTTATTGAAGAGGAAGGTTTATCCCCCACTAGCTCTGGTGATGGAGAGGCCCTTAAGGTTATGAGAGAGACCTATGATTATGATGTGAAAGATCATTTGTCTAACTTTTCCCTTATTATTATCCATGTTGATCCTTCCAATCCAATTCCCCCCAAGTATTCCAACTCTGGGTGTGATCAGAAGTGCTCTAATGAGCTTCCTCACAGTAAATGTGGAGCTCTCACTATCTCCCTTGAGATTCTAGATGAGTATAAGTCTAATGAATAATATGTTGGGGAATTTGATAAGGTCATTATTCCCCTTGTTTAATCTAATACTAAAATCATTATGGTTGAGGCCTCATCTACCCTCAAAGGTAAGAATACCATAAAGAAGTGAAAAGATAAAAAAGACTCCACTCATAATAAAGAGTTAGCTAAAACTTCCAGAGCCAAAATTTGATCTCTGGGGGCTGAACATTCTACAATATTTAAGGTGGCTAGGAAGAGAGGTAGGCCCCTAGGGTCTACCAATTCCAAATTTAGCATGAAACCCACGTTTATAACCTTGCCTAAGTGCTACAACAATCTTAAAACCCCTATGGACACTTCCCAATGAAATTGAAGTGTGCATCATGGATTGTTAGGGGATTGGAATCCCTTTATAGAAAATAAATTGTGAAGAGGTTTCTTAATCTGTATACAAACATGGACATTCTCTATTTGCAAGAAATCAAAGTTGTCCAATTTAACCTACACATCAACCTCAAATGCATTTGGAGAGATGTTGCATATTTTAAAACCAATCATTGCAAGGGTAGAGGAGGGGATGCTATTCTTATAGGGACAAGATGGAAGAATATTTTTAGTAAATTGGGCTCTTCTCCCTGCAATATAGTTGTTTGGGTAGTTTTAAAGGATGAAGATTCCTCATTTGGAATTTTTTAATATCTATGCTCCTATCAAATACATAGATAGAGTGGATTTATGGAAATGGTTATCCTTACTTGATGACATTCCTTGGGCCTTATCTAGAGACTTTAATATGGTGGAATACCCTTAAGATGAATTTGGGGGTAGTAAATTTACTTGGAAAGAAGATGAAAAGTTATTTTGGATTAGGATGATTAGTAAGATCAATATTTGGGACCCTCTATTTGGGAATAAACTTGATAATCTAGGGATTTGGTACATGTGGTGCAACTACCAGCAAGGGGAGAACATGATATATAGTAAGCTAGACTGCTTCTATGACAATAAGGATTTATTTAACTTTGATTAAGATGATGGGGGTGTTTGTGTCAAGGTGATTCCCTACTCACTATTTGATCATCACCCTATTGTTACCATGATATCTTATAAAGATATTGATCCTTCCACTAGACCCAACATTGAAGCTT
Organism: Thuja plicata; assembly: GCA_018584345.1. NCBI lineage: Eukaryota > Viridiplantae > Streptophyta > Pinopsida > Cupressales > Cupressaceae > Thuja > Thuja plicata. The sequence continues at coordinate 1,164,916 of MU227537.1, read as the reverse complement.
TTGACTTAAAAATAAGATTTCTTGACAATGAGGAAATACTTAGTGTTGTCTACATTATTAAGAAAGTCAACTATTGGTCCTATCAAAATAACTTTGTCATAGATAACTGGGTTAAGAACACTGCCTCTTTGAAGAAAATGTTCCAATTGGTGGGAAAAAAACTAGCTAATGATGCTAGATTTCAGGAGACTAGTTTATATGAACAACTATTAGTTACAAAGGATAATATCTAAAATAATCCCTCCAATTTGGTAGCCACAAAAGCTCTGATTCAGGCCAAAAATTCCCTTAGAAGACTTCATAATGAAAATTTTTAGGGGGCTAAGATTAGAGTGAGACTTAAATGGTTGAACAATGGTGATAAGGGGTCCAAATATTTCTTTCATCTTCTAAAAAATGAGGAAAAAGAAAGGATTGGTAATCTGTGGGAAGAGGGTGCTAAGATTATAGACCAACATAAAATCTTTGTGGCCCTCTTTAAATTATATAAAAATATTTACACTTCATAAGACACAGGGGAGGACACGACTAGAGATAGAAAATAGATCAAAAACATTATACCAAAGAAGGTCAAGAATGAGAATGTCAAATTTATTAATAATAAGATCACAATAGAAGCCATCAATAATGAAATCAAGTCCTTGGGAAATGACAAGGCCCAATGTTTTGATGGAATTTTTGGGGAGTTTTATAAAAGCAGTATCTAGTGGATCGAGGAAGAAATCCTCAAGGTTTATGAAGAATATTTTTCTCAAGGTTCTCTTGGAAGAAATATAAATATTGGAATCATCAAGTTGATTCCCAAAGAAGGGGATAAGACCCTCATTAAGAACTGGAGACCTATTACCCTACTCAATGTGTCCTATAAAATCTTTAAAAAATTCCTTTCTAAAGACTAGAGGACATTCTTCCAAGTGTTATTAATCCCACACACACAGGTTTTGTTAAAGGGAGATACATATTAGAAAATATGATTACTTGTTGAGAATATATGAGTTGGGCAAGATACTCTAAATAGAACGCACATATGATGCTAATTGAATATGAAAAATCCTATGACAAAATTGAGTGGGAATTCATATTCATGATGCTTGATGGGATTGGCTTACCAACACACTTCCAAAATATGATCAGAGCCCTTTGAAAGATGAAAATGATAGACTGGATGTCAATGTATGTCAAACTTATCCTATTAAACTCTCCATATCCATAAGGCAAGGATGCCCACTAGCCCCCGCCCTAATTGTTATTTTTGTTGATGCTCTATTCTACCTATTAAGAGATGAATATATTTCCCCTAGAGTACAAGGAATTACCCTACTCTAATGGTGATGACCTTATCAATTTATAGTTTGTAGATGATACCTCCAACCTGCTCAATTTGGAGGATGAGAATCTTAAGATATTAATGGATAAATTGGATATTTTCTGTCAAGCCTCAAGGGTAAAATCTCTATCTCCAAATCCATTCTTCTAGAAGGGAGGATACCACCCCCTTGGTTTTATAAGTATGGTGAAACTTGGGGTGAACCTAAGCATTAGATCATATATTTGGGTATTCCCTTCTCTATCTACCTAGACCTTAAAGAAATGTGGTGTTGGGTCAGAGACAAACTTGATAAAAAATTGGGAAAATGGAACAAACACTACCTATCCTTGGCAGGTAGATTTCAAATCTATCAAAATATTTTTTCCTCTTATAGTATTTATTATACCTTAGATTGGTTATTTAATCAATACCAATTTAGTTATATTAAAAAACAAATAAAAAACTTCTTGTGCTCAAATGGAAAGGGTGGAAAAAAAATCATGTTGTGAACTGGAAATGGTGCATCATTAGAAAATAATTTGGAGGTTTGGGACTTAAATACCTTAGGGTACAAGGAATTTCTCTCTCTTCTAAATGGACCTATAAGGGTATGCAAGGACTATAACCTTGGAAAATTTTAATCAGAAACAATATTAGCAGAGGAACCCCCCTTAAAGGTTCTTCTTGGAAAGGGATTCCTTTGTGTGATCTTGTTATAGGAATATTTTGTCAAAGTATCTAGTTTAGATGTATTCAAGGCCATATAGAAGGCCTTGGAATCAGTGAGGCATCTCATTTCTGATAAAAATAGTATTAAAAATGACCAATTAGTGAGTGGGGAGAAGTCTATATGGTGGAACCTAATGCATAAGGATAAACCCCCCCCTTTCGCAAGGCTTCTCAACAAGACAATGGGCTAACAAAGGAATTAAGTTGATGAAAAAAACTATATCTAATGGACAACTTATTGAATGGGGGATCCTCAGAGATAGGTTTGATATCTATCTTGGACACTTCAGAACTTATTCTATCCTCAGATCCTCCTGTCAAGTTGCGTTTCTTCCCGAACCTTGTGAATTCAATGACCAGAGATTCATTACTCATCTATGTCCAAATGTAACTCCTCTTTCATACATCAAATCCAAGGATATTTAATCCCTTCTTTTACACAATCTTGACATCTTTTCTCAGCTCAATCATTTTTGGTCTCTTGACCTTGATCCTGCACAGTGGCAAAATTGTGTTGAAAAACTACGAAGCAATCCAATGATCCCAGAAAAGTTTTATTTTTTTGTAAATTTCTATTGCATAGATTATGTGTAAAGAAACCTAATGGTGAGTTTAATGTAACGCCCCACCAGGGAACCCAATAGAGTTTAACCTAAAACATGCTACTAAGTTTGTAGAACAATTTTTTTAAAAGTTTGCAGAACAATTTTTTTAAAGTTTACAAGATCATACAATAATGCGAAAGCAATAACCATTTACTTACATAAACAAATACAAGCATAGATTACAAGACTCAAGGGTTCCATGACGTAGAATTAAGTAAGACCAAAATTCAAACTAGATAAATATAAAAAAAATATTTCACATTTATAAATGGATAATAAATATAACATCTATAAAATAATTACAAATTCTCAACTGAAACTATAAGGTTTACATCAAAACTCACATCCTCTCCACATGTCGTAGGGTATGTAGTAATCACTAATACAAAAGAGATACTATATCCATATTAGGTATCACATGCGATACACTAATACAATATTATAATATAGATATGATAAGATCAAAACCACCATTGAATAATTTTGGTAAACAAATTGTTCTTTTTCACTTTAACTCTAAAATACCCAAATCTTAAAGAAACAATCGAATACAACAGTTGGGAAATGTAAATGAATAACTAATTTCCCTCTAAATTTGAAGGTACAGCTCCCTTAAATGATTAATCTTCCCTAATCTAAAAGGGTTTGTTCTTAACTTGAGAACAGAAGAGGCAATCCGAACTAGGCCTAGACAGGAACCAACTCAGGCGAGTAGACTCAACTTTCTATCTAGCCAAATTTCAAGATTATATAGATCATATAAGATCCTAAAATTGGTAATGCAAGGACTGATAATGAGAATGAAAATGCAAAACTAAAGATCAATGATAACTCAGTGATGATGAATCAATCTATTTCATAAGAACATCTCTCAGAAACTATTGACAACACCCAAATTTCCCCTCAATTAACTATATCAAATCATAATACAAAACTTTGGTTCAATCTTGAAATGTAAACCTAATTTAAAGAAACGCTCAAATTGACAGAAAGATAAATGCAATAGAATAGTTATATTATTTGCATACATACATAAACGAATTTGATTCAACAAAAATGAAGTTCTTCACACCAAAATTTAACCGACCTTTGTATTGATTTTTAAAATAGTACATATAGATCCCAGAGTTGGACCGTTAAAAAGGGGGTAACCAAAACGGTTCAACTTCCCTAACCAGAAATGATAAACACATGTTTATCTGTTACAAGCTCTATCAAAATTAATACAAGAGGGAATATTTGTGTTTCCGTTTTCTTCCCCTTATCTATTTTCTCCCTATAGGCGGTGACAGTTGTGATGACTAGAATTAGCTCTTCATGTCTATTGATATGGACATTGGTATATCTGATGAACCACCTAGAGTGATCTTTGGTCAAGATATTAACCGCATCTACCCGATCCTTCAACTCTTCCATAGCTTTATAGATGCACCCACTCAACTTTTGGAGCTCCGACACCTTTTCCAAGTAAGAAGAAGATTGTTCTGCTAGCTTGTCCACATAGTTGGAGAAGGATTTCTACATGTTAGTCACTCCGATCATCTCTTTTCCTTGGCCGCTTGTTTTTGATTCCTTGTGAAGACCCTGAAGGAGTTTAAATTTTTTGCTCTTCTCTTCTTTGATTTTGACATCTATCTGCTACAACCCTGCTTTAGCTTGAATTATCATCTTAGTCTTAAGCTCTAGGCATTGAATCCATTTGATCAGAGGCTCATCTCCTTTCTACAAGATCCCAAACATTATTGCCTCCTTAGTCTTCATTTTAACTACTACATGCAGCATGACTATGCATTCTTGACACTTCACCCTCTCCGATGTGAGAGTCTAAAAATTCTTTTCAATGTAGCTCCTCTCTTTCTCCAACTTTAGTAGAGTGTTACCCAGCTGCTCAGCAACTACCAACCCTTCAAATTTAAGTCTCTCGATCCATTGTTTACCAATCTACACAAAATGTCTATCTTCCTACAACTTAGCTATGATAGCTTGATTCTCTATAGCATTGGGGTCGAAAGTGGTTTGGTCACTCAAAATGCTAGCAACCAGAGTAGCTATCTGTCTGATAAAGTTAGTTAGTTTAGCGACCTCTGCTTTAAGCTGGACTTTAGTAGTCTTGAGCTCCTTGAGCTCTTCTTCAATTACAATGTTAGTGGATTTCCACCAATCCACCTTAGTATCATGGCGAGCTAGTCCCATATCAAATGACTGTAGATCAAAATTAGAGGTGGTCAAATCTTTGATCATGCCTTCTTTGGTGGGCTTCGCTACCTCCATGGTAAAGTGCCCTATTTTTGGGTCTCGACCTAGTGTAGACAGAGTGTTTGCTTTTTTCACCCTACTCATGGTAGCACTGGACTGTAGGGCTTGTGAGAGAGTATCCTTGTTGGGAGCTCCTTCTTCTATCTTTTTCCTCTTGCACTCTAAAGTGTTATCTATCCAAGACTCTGCGCTATTGGTAGCAGAGACCAATTCCTCTATGAACAGCTTCCTGATGACTAGAGGAGTAGCTTTAGCCCTAGAAGCAAATATATCCACTCAGGTAGGGGAGGAGGAAACCAATTTAATAACTTGAGCAACCTTCTGTTGCTTTCCAACCTCTTCATCAGATTCTGTGGCCGCGGTGCTAGAGCTATCCTCGCCCACTTCCACTATGACAGGAGACGCTTGCCTTGGAGTATCTTGGGTCAAGGTAACACCTTGAGTGCCCACAGTGCTGACTTTGGCTGGTTTCTCTATTTCTTTATTCTTAATAGGCTCAGTCGTAGACTTGACTGGTTCTGTAGAGACTTCTTCTTTTGTGGAACCAATGATTGGGGCCAAGCCATCTCCACAAGTCTTGTCCAACATAATCATATTTTTAGGAGGCTCATCACCTCCACCCATTGGTTGAACTAATTCTTTGGCTACGGTTGGAATAGTTGCTAAAGATGATGCAGGAGTACTCCTGGTCTCTTTTGTTGGATTTTGTTGACATGGGGGCCTCCTTTCTGACCTCTTCCTCCTGTGTGTTGTCCATTCAACCCATTGTTCCATATTTCTATAAATCCCACCCATCAAGGTCTCCAAGTCATTAATAGCTTGACCTAGCATGGGTTTAGAGCTTATGGAAAGGGGCTTGATCTTCTCTATGTATGTATCATCATACATATGCTGGCCATCATCTTCTATGCCTTCAACTACAATATTAACTTTGAAACTTTTGATTTGTTCAATAGTTAATCTGGCATAAAATTGATCTCTTCTTTCTAGATCATCTTTACAGTTGGCCTAATAGTCCTCTATATCATTGATGTGATGAATAGTGTGACCCATCTACAAGTAATCTCATGCATAGTTCACAGGATCATACTGCGGCCTTAGAACATCATATGTTTCCAATTGAAACTTCTTTGAGAATGCTTTCAAAACATTCTTTGCATTAGACCAGGATGCACAACTATGGGCTCCAATGGTCATTGAGAAATCATAGCCTTTCTTCTAGGTGCCCGCACAGATTAGGTTCACCTAGGCTGCTTGTCTCATCACTTCAACCAACATGATCATGTCGTCAGGATACCTGGGTAGCTTCAGAGGGAATTCATCAAATCTTGCAAGACGAATGTATGATAAATTTGCAAACTAGATAAAATAAGCTCCAAATTGACTCATGAATGCCATAGCTTCTGGAGAAAATCTCCTTTTTGGGAAACCTTGTAACTCCCTGCATAGTCTCATTGTAAATGCATCATTAACTTTGAGATATTTAGTATAATTGTTATGCAATTGCAGACAGGGAAAGAACTCATAGATCTTAACGTCTTCTGGGAACTCTTATAACCTAGGAAGTCCTAGCCAAAGTTGAATTATAGCTAAGATATGTAATAGAACCGAGGACATATATAACTCATTTTGATGTTTATCTTTATTTAGGGTGCTTGAGAGATTTTCACTTACCATGAGGGCCCAATCAATAAAATGGTGTTGAGAGCAAATCACCTGAACTAGGAAGAAATGGTGCTCAATGAAACTAAGCACATCACTCTCACTTTTGATCTTGTGAAGTATTACCAGGATATCCACAATCTCTGGCTTTAGGTTTGTACCATATAGTGTTTTAGGAAACTTTCCCTTGGCGCTCCTCGACTCCTGGAACCATGCATTCATTATCTCCTTCTTCCACACAACATTCTTCACTCCATATTCAGTAATCGCCTGACTGTATGTCATCTCTGAGTATTTGGCTTGCTCCAAAATATGAAGGGAGTTATAGAAGGAGTCACGATTCAGAGATAGTAGCACCGTATCATCAGGGAAGATAATTTTCTTAGTGTTCAGGTTATAGTAGGCTATGCATTCTCTAACAAACTCTAGAGCTTGAATTGCAATAGGGAAGCCAGCGGCTTCAACCAACCCGCTCTCCTTTAGCTTCTTAGTAATGGGATGTATCTTCTCAACATTCAGCCTATTGTGAAAGCTTTGCATATTGAATAATCTCAAAGAGGTATCCATGATTTTATGCCAGTCTGAGGTAATTTCGTTCATCCCACCGAACCCCATAAATTTGGTTGCCATGCTTTAATAAATTTGAATCAAAACTTAGGGATCTATCTTAGGAAAACTGAAAGCAAAGAATAATTATTGCCAGAGTTCTCAATTCAGAAAATTCATTGAACATATAGTAATCCTATTTGAAAGATTCCACTGATTTTATAACTCCCAACTTCTTACCGTTAACGGTCGACTTCCCGCACCACATGAATGAAAAGACTTAAGCATTTAAGAAAAAGTCCATTAAGAAAAAAAATGGATTTATTTGAATTAATTACTTTACCTCTATGAGCCATTAAGAAACATATTTTCACTTTATATAATTGTAATGGTAACTTTTTTGAGGCTGCGAATAATTAATTTTCCACTTCTCCTTTGGGCAGAGAAACACTGTTGGAGCACTCCTTATTCAGAAATCTTCCATGAAGAAATTTTGACTTGTTACAATACTAATATGGCATGTTATGATTTCATCTTCCTTCTTTCTACCTTGAATCCTCTCATAGGTTGATTTTTATTTAAAAAGCTTGCATGTGACGATCTGGCGGAAAATGCATCTTACGGGTTAGAACCTGCCTTATTGAGGTAGTGGAGAAGCCATTTTCCATTTTTTTGCCATTGATATTTCCCTCTTAGATTATTCATAATTTTATCATTCCTCTGACCCAATGGGATTCATGTTGAATGTAGTAGCCTTTCTAACATTCAATTATCTATTTCTAACTTCCATTGATCGCTGAGACCTTTAAAAAAATTGTTGGCTACGGAAAAGGCACTCTGTAGGTGATTATCCGCCAGGGAGAAGCCCAGAACCTATTTTTCGCCGATGAGACAAAAATGAAGTATCAAAGATAAAGATTCTAAAATCACATAAGATCATTGTTAAGAACTTTTGAATTGTGACCTTTATCAGATTTGGGAGCTTAACCTACCCAATATGATATGATTCCGAATAACAACCCCCCAACTTACAAAGGAGAAGGCAACTTGGCAAAATCTGATAAAGGCTTCTCTATCCTAAAGAGAAAAACTAGACTTAGACTTACGACTTACATGATGTTTCAAGACCACTAATACACACCAAACGCCCATTTTTCTCTAAAGATATACAAAAAAAAAATGGGGCAACAACTGGCTCTGTTTGGGGCCTTGGAAATTCACATGTCCAAGCAAGGAACTCATGTCTCTGGTTTCACAAAGCTCAAAATAAAAGGTGGCTCACAAAAAAACTAAAGCAAAACACGAAAATAAAATAGGGAAAGGAAAACTAACTAAGGAAAACAAAGACAAGAACTAAACGTAACTATGGTACAATACAGGGGTTACGTGCTTTAGATTCAGATCTGATACAACTTCAAGTCCTGACCATTGTATGTTAGGGGTAGTGATTCACCATCTGGATAAGACAATTTAAAGGAATTCTTCTCATATGCTTGATGAATCTTGAAAGGCCCTTTCCACAGTGTCTCAAATTTCCCATGCATATCTTTTGGTGCCCGACATTTGTCCCATAGCAGTACCATATGTCCTTCCATAAATTTCTGAGGCCTGCTTCTTTTGTCAAATTTTTTTTTCACATGCATTTGATGATGTGTGATGTGATCTACCATCTTCTCTCTTTCCTCTTCAAGCTTGTTTAAATATAGGATCCTCTTTTCTAAACCATCTTTATATATACCATCTTCTACTGCTGTCCTTAATTTGCAAGTTGCCAATTCCAACGACAATGGGATACCGACCTCAATTCCATAGACCAGATCAATGGGGGAAATGCCAATGGATCTTTTGGGGGTCACCCTATCTTCCCATAGTGCTTCATGGATTTTCTTATGCCAGGTTCTTTGATTATCTGCCACAAGTTTCTTCATGATGTTTACTAAGTTCTTGTTGTTAGATTCTGCCTAACCGTTTCCTTGTGGGAAATAATTGGATGAGTGACTGACCATAATGCCATAATTATAACAAATTTTGTAATTTCCCAAGAAGAGAAATATGTGACATTATCCATTACCATCTTGATAGGTACCCCAAACCTTACCATGATGTTTTCTTTAATAAACTCACATACTACTTCAGATGTAAATTTCTTAGTTGCTTTTGCCTCCACCCATTTTGTGAAGTAGTCTATTGTAGTGATTATATAGGTATGGCCTACACTGGATGTGGGATTCAAGGCCCCACTACTGGAAGGGACCTTCAATGATCACTGGCCTAAGAGGGAGAGCTGCTAACTTTGGCTTTCCAGTAAACATTTTGCACTTCTCACATCTTTCTACCCAATGGTATGCATCTTTGAACATTCTTGAACAATAATAGCATTGTCTCAATATCTTGAATGCAGTCACTGATGAAGAGAAGTGTCCCCCACAGGATTCATCATGGAACACCTTGAACAATTTTTCTTGTTGTATTTTGTCTACACACTGGAGGAAGGTCCCATCTATCAATCTTTTATACAACCTATCTTCCCAAATAACATATTTAGAGGCCTTCAATTTTAAATCTCTCCTTTGCTTCAGGGTCAACCCTTTGGGGCACTCACCATACACTAGGAAATATACAATATTTTCAAACTAGGGGTCTTGCATACTTACTACCAAAACCAATTATGTTTCTTCAGGATCTTCATCCACTTGATTTTCTGCTATTGCTTTACACAGTGCATTTCCTCTTACCAACTTGGTGGGCTTAATTTCTATGTCATATTCCTAAGTCTTAGCCACGCATAATCCTCTGTTATTACATCCCACATCTTGTTGGGTTAATACACTTTTTACTACAATGTCAGACACATATATAATGGAGTGAGAGTGTAAGATATAGAATCTAAATTTTTTTAAAGCCTTTACAACTGCAAAATCATGTTTCTCAATCTGAGAGTATTTCAACTCATGATCTTTCAAAGGTGTTCTCATAAAGGCGATAGGGGCTTGAATTTATTCCTCATTTTCTTACATGAGAATAGCAGACAAAGTGTGCTAAGAGGAGTAACAATAAATTATGAAATCTTCTTTGTAATTTGGGTGACACAATACGGGGGCATTAGCTATGGCATTCTTAATATTTTTGAAGGCTTGTTTGTCGGGATCATTCCATTTAAAATTCACATTCCCTTTCATCATATCCACTATGCATTTGGTGATTTCACAAAAATCTAGGACACATCTTCTGAGAAAATTTACCTGACCAAAGAATGATTTTACTCTGATTTTATTCACAGGTAACATCAATTGCTGGATTTCTCTAACCCTTTCTGGATCGATTCTAATACCTTCTTGAGAAACAATGTGTCCCAGTAATTTCCCTTCAGTCACACAAAAGACTGACTTCTTGGGATTTAAAGAAATCCCATCTTCTCTACACTTCTGCAACACTTTCCTCAAGTTTTTTTATGTGATCTATCCTTTTTCTAGAAAACACTGTAAGATCATCCAGATACATACCAATTATTATATTCCTCATATCACTAAAAGAAAGATCCATACCTCTCTAAAAGGTAGCCCCGACATTGATTAACCGAAATGGCATTCTATGGTAAGCAAAAGTACCCCATGGAGTAGTTAAGGTTGTCTTGTGTTGATTCGCTTTCTCCACCTCTATTTGGTTGTACCCTAAGAAGCCATCCAATATGGACATCATTTCAGCTCTGGCCACGGTCTACAACATGTGGTCCATGTTAAGAAGAGCATAATTATCTTTCAAGGAAGACTGATTAAGGTTTCTAAAGTACACACAGATCCTTATTTATCCATTTTTATTTCTCACGGGCACTATATTTTCTACCCAGGTTGAATGATGAATAGAATATATGATCTTAGCCTTTAGCATTTTATGAGCTTCCCTAAAAATTGCATCCGCAACTTTCAGATTATAATTCTTTTTTTCTGTCAGAATGGAACAATGTCAGGCTTTAGAGGAATTTGATGTTTGAATTTACCATTCATGAAGCTTTTTAAATCTTCATAACTCCATGCGAAGAAATCCTGGTATCCTAGGAAGATTTTTTTGGCTTCTTCCCTTTGCTTCTCAGTACAACATTCCCAATATTGATCATTTTCAGGTCTTTCTCATTTCCAATGTTTATTCCTTCATATTTGCCAGTGGTAGGGCCCCTCTCGATCCTCTTCTTTTTAACAAAAGTGTCATGCCTATTGAAAATATTTTCAAGTGTAACCAAATGAGGTGGGATAATATTACCTTGCAATTGTATGATACCTAACTTATCTCTCTTCTGATTGTTTCGACAATCTTCCTTATGACTACCATGTGAATCCTTATGAAAGTCACCGCCACTCTCTAAAAAGAGAAGGAGATTCTGGTCATCTTCAAACACCTACCAATATTCCATGTTGTCAGGTACAAATGACCTATACATCATTTCTATTTGATACTTCTTATCTTTAAAATTTGGATGAGGGAGGAGCAATGAGGCTGATACTGCTAAGGAGTCTGCCTTAGAGTTTAACTCTCTTGGCATAGATTCAATGAAGAATGTGTCTAAGGCTTGAATTTCATCCCATACCCTATTCTTGTAGTTTTTTAATCTATGATTCTTCATAGGGTATTGGTTTTTAACTTGACACACAATTAACTCGACATCACCTTGAGCTCTTAAGATTTTCACACCACTCTCTTTTGCAGCAATAATTCCCAGAATCAGGGCCTCATACTACGCCATGCTGTTGGTGTTTCTAAACTCCAATTTTTAAGCCATGGGCTCACATTGTCAATCTGGAGATATCAAGACTATGCTTGCGCCGGATCCTGACGATGCATAGCTACCGTCAAACTCCAGAGTCCAAATTTGTCGTGGCATTCTTCAGCGATAGGCTGATCTTTCTTTTCTCTAGGTTCAGCTTCTTCTTCATGCTTATCTATGAATAACATGTAGTTACCAAACTCCATTTCTTGGTATAGAATTTGGGCTTTAGGGTCATCAGATTTTAGCACTGTGAACTTTTCTTTCTCTTTAGGAACCAATTTAATCTTTTTGTTACCCACCGTGATCAAAGCTTGAGACTAATCTAAATTTATTTCTCCTCCTAGATCTCTGCAAAAACTCCTACTTAACAACAAGTCATAACTAGCAGGTATATCAGCAACCAATATAGTTAGCAACATTCTTTTCTCGAGGTGTGCTGCTAAAGACACTTGGGCATCTTTGATTTGTCAAATCAAAGGAACCTCTTTATCATCCATGGAGTAGCATCTACCATGGGTCTTGGTGAGAGTGAGACCTAAAGCTTTAGCTACAATTGATGGCATCACGTTATCTGAGGCACCCGAGTCTATTATGCAAATACTCAATTTGCAACCATTTATAAACAATGACACATAGAAAGGGTCAGGATTTTGCCCAGGGGAAGTATTTAAAACCGATGACTCTCCTTGTTCAAATAGACCCACCAAAATAGACTCTTCTTCTACTGAAGATATAACATTTTGATTTAAATCTTGGGCCTCTCCTTTACAGAAGTCCACTAATTTTTGCAATTCCACAGGATTAGACTTGAGATAATCTATGGGAGAAATATAAATTTTGGAATCTTTGCATAATTGAATAATATCAAAATAATTTTGTTCCTTATCAGGTTGCAAAGTTTTCACTCCTTGGTTGGTATCTTTAGAGTAAGAAGTAGATGCCTCACTACTTTTGGGTAGAGGTGCGGAAACAAAGGCTTTCTCTTTTTGATTCTGAGTTAATACTGCATAATATGTCCCATCTATAGTAGCATAACATGCTGCATCTCATTCTGAATCTGATACATTCTCAAAAAATAAGTTTTCAGAGACGCCATGTGAGCACGAATCTAATTCAGCTCTAGATACTCCAACATTCCATTCATCCATTTGATGCATTTGCCAAGCACGAGCTACATCAGGGAAGATTTCTCCATCATGATCTATTGTTAAGTGAAAAGCACACATGTTTCCCCTTTTGGGAGGAGCTTCTATAGCCAGCCTTTGTGGAGGAGCAATCAATTGTAATGTTTTCCCATCAGTATTCCTTGCATCACTGTTTCTCCTAGACTGATCTTGAAAATTCCACTGGTAAGGATTATTAAATCTAGGAAGTTGTCTTTTGAAATCAATGAACTCATTAGAAATTTTTTGGATCATCTCATTTGATGATGTGGTGTTTCTAGTACTATCCTGAGTTTGTATCTCTTGTTTCCATTTTCCTATTGAGATCATGTGATCCTCTAATTCTACCGCAGTCCTCTGGGAAAGATCCAAATTGGCTGGGTTTGTTCTTCTCAAATCATAACTAATTTCAGGAGGCATAACACTTATAAAAAGAGTTTTCAAATTACCTGCAATAGGCTGATTAGCTGCTGGGATGCGTTTAACTAGCCTGTTAAATTTAGCAACAAAATCTCTCATGCTTATTGAAGGCTCTTTTTTGATTGAAGTCAATTGTGTTAATAGGGCATGTTCATCTTCAACAGTTTTAAACCTCCTTTCACAAGCTGTTCTCATGGAAGCCTAATCCATAAAAGAAGAGACTAGAAAATGATAAAACCAATCTGCTGAACCCTCCACAAGGGTCTCAACAAATAATCTAACAACAACATCTTCTTCTTGTACTGCTAATATATTAATGGATGCAAAGAAAGCAACAATGTGTTCATCTGTAGACACTGTCCCATCTTCAGAGAATTTGGGAAAATTCTTCCTCAACCTTGAGGGAAGTGGATTATATGCTGCTAACTATAGAGGACCAACTGTGGTGGCCCAAGGAACTGCCATAACTGCCTGAGGTAGATAAGGTGTTAGGTTTACAATAGGAGGAGCAACTACTCTGTGCAAGGTTAGCACTTGATAGGTGGTAGACAAAAGGGATGACTGTTTGGGAGGTGAAGGAGGTCTACTTTTTCTTTTAATATTTATGTCCCTCTAACGAGGTACTTTAAGTAGAGCAAAGTCAATTTTTGCAAGTCTCTCAAAGACTGGGTCTCTATCACCTTCTTTCCTTATGCTTCTAAGAAATATTTTAGGCTCCAAGATTTCCACTTAATTTGGCAATCTAGCCTCACTTCTTCTTGTTTGAGCACTCAACTAGCATTTCTATAATGTTCAATACTTCTTCCATGTCTCCAGACAAAAGTATTCAATGAGGAAATGATATCCTCTTGATCGTCTTGGAATCCAAGGTTTGGCTGAAGTACAGGAATCAAAATTTCATGAGGAAGCACCATTGTTCCTCATTATATGGCTTCTGTTTTAGCGACTATTCATCTCCCCAATAGAGTCACCAAAAATCTATTGGTAAACATATTGTTGTTTTTCACTTTAACTCTAAAATAGCCAAATCTTAAAGAAATAATCGAATACAACATTTGGGAAATGTAACTCAATAACTAATTTCCCTCTGAATTTGAAGGCACAACTCCCTTAAATGATTAATCTTCAATGAATTTTTTTCTTCCGTAATCTAAAAGGGTTTTCTCTTAACCTGAGAACAGAAGAGGCAATCTGAACTAGCCCTAGACAGGAACCAGCTCAGGCGAGTAGATTCAACTTTCTATCCAGCCAAATTTCAAGATTTTACAAATCATATAAGATCCTAAAATTGGTAATGAAAAGACTGATAATGAGAATGCAAATGAAAAACTAAAGATCAATGATAACTCAGCAATGATGAATCAATCTATTTCATAAGAACATCTCTCAGAAACTATGGACAACACCCAAATTTCCCCTTAATTAACCATATCAAATCATAGTATAGAACTTTGTTTCAATCTTGAAATGTAAATCTAATTTAAATAAATGCTCAAATTGATGGAAAGATAAATGCAATGGAACAGTTAAAGTATTGGCATACAGACATAAACAAATTTGACTCAGCAAAAATGAAGTTCTTCACACAAAAAATTTAGCCGACCTTTGTATTGATTTTCAAAATAGTACATATAGATCCCAGAGTTGGACCGTTACAAAAAGGGGTAACCGAAACAATTCAACTTCCCTAACCAGAAATGATAAACACATGTTTATCCGTTACAAGCTCTATCAAAATTAATACAAGAGGGAATATTTATGTTTATGTTTTCTTCCCCTTATCTATTTTTTCCCTATAGGCGGTGACAACTGTGATGACCAAAATTAGCTCTTTATGTCTATTGATATGGACATTGGTACATCTGATGAGCCACCTAGAGTGATCTTTGGTCAATCTCTTAACTACATCTACCTGATCCTTCAATTATTCCATAGCTTTATAGATGCACCCACTCAACTGTTGGAGTTCTGACACCTTATCCAAGTGAGAAGAAGACTATTATGCCAGCTTGTCCACATAGTCGGAGAAGGATTTCTACATGTTGGTCACTCCATTCATCTCTTTTCCTTGGACTCTTATTTGTGATTCCGTGTGAAGACCCTGAAGGAGTTTAAAATATTTGCTCTTCTCTTCTTTGATTTTGACATCAGTCTGTTGCAACCCTGCTTCAGCTTGAATGATCATCTTATTCTTAAACTCCAAGATTTGAAGCCATTCGATCAGAGGCTCATCTCCTTTCTATAGGATCCTGACCTTTATTTCCTCCTTAGTCTTCATTTTAACTGATACATGCAGCATGACTATGCATTCTTGACACTTCACCCTCTCCAATGTGAGAGTCTGCAAATTATTTTCAATGTAGCTCCTTTCTTTCTCCAACTTTAGTAGAGTGTTACACAGTTTCTCAACAACTAATAGCCCTTCAGATTTGAGTCTCTTAATCCATCATTTACCAATCTTCCCAAAATGTCTGTCTTCCTGCAACTTAGCTATGATAGCTTGATTCTCTGCAGCATCAGGGTTGAAAGTGGTTTGGTCGCTCGAAATGCTGGCAAGCGGAGTAACTAACTATTTGATAAAGTTAGTTAGTTCAGTGACCTCCGCTTTAAGCTGGACTTTAGTGGTCTTGAGCTCCTTAAGATCTTCTTCAATTACAATTTTAGTGGATTTCCACCAATTCACCTTAGTATCATGGTGAGCCAGTCCCATATCAAATGACTGCAGCTCAAAATTAGAGGCGGTCAAATCTTCAATCCTGCCTTCTTTGGCGGCCTTCGCTACCTCCATGGTAAAGTGCCCTATTTCTAGGTCTCGACCCAGTGTAGACAGATTCTTTTCTTTTTTTTACCCTACTCATGGTAGCACTAGACTGTAGGGCTCATGAGAGAGTATCCTTGTTGGGAGCTCCTTCTTCTATCCTTTTCCTCTTGCACTCTAAAGTGTTCTCTATCCAAGACTCCGTGCTAGTCACTTTGGTAGCAGAGACCAATTCCTCTATGAAAAACTTCCTGATGACCAAAGGAGTGGCTTTAGGCCTAGAAGAAAATGGATTCACTGAGGTAGGGGAGGAGGAAACCAATTTAATAACTTGAGCAACCTTTTTTTGCTTTCCAGCCTCTTCATCCGATTATCTGGCCGTGGTGCTAGAGCTATCCTCTCCCACTTCCACTACGATAGGAGACCCTCACCTTGGAGTATCTTGGGTCAAGGTATCACCTTGAGTTCCCATAGTGCTGACTTTGGCTGGTTTCTTTGTTTCTATATTCTTAACAGGCTCAGTCATAGACTTGACTGATTCTATAGAGACTACTTCTTCTATGGAACCAATGATTGGGGCCAAGCCATCTCCACAAGTCTTGTCCAACAAAATCATCTTTTAAGGAGGCTCATCACCTCCACCCATTGGTTGAATTAATTCTTTGGCTACAGTTGGAATAGTTGTTGAAGATGATGCAGGAGTACTCCCAGTCTCTTTTGTGGGAGTTTGTCAAGACAAGGGCCTCCTTTCCGACCTCTTCCTCCTGCATGCCATCCATTCAACCCATTGTTCTATCCTTCTGTAAATCCCACCCATCAAGGTCTCCAAGTCATCAATATCTTGACCTAGCATGGGTTCAGAGCTTGGGAAGTGGCTTGATCTTCTCTATGTATGCATCATCATACATATGCTGGCCATTATCTTCTATGCCTTCAACTATGATATTAACTTTGAACCTTTTAATTTTTTCAATAGTTAATCTGGCATAAAATCGATCTCTAATTTCTAGATTGTCTTTACAGTTGGCCCAATAGTCCTCTATATCATCGATGTGATGAATAGTGTGACCCATCTAAAAGTAATCTCAGGCATAGCTCACAGGATCATACTGTGGCCTCAGAACATCATATGTTTCCAATTGAAACTTCTTTGAGAATGCTTTCAAAACATTCTTTGCATTGGACCAGGATGCACAATTGTAGGCTCCAATGGTCATCGCAAAATCGTAGCCTTTCTTCCAAGAGCATGTACAGATCAGATTCACCTGGACTACTTGTCTCATCACTTCAACCAGTATGATCATGTCATTGGGATACCCGGGCAACTTCAGAGGGAAATTGTCAAATGTTTCAAGACAAATGTATTAGAAATTTGTAAACTAGATAAAATAAGCTCTGAATTGACTGATGAATGCCATGGCTTCTAGATAAAATCTCCTTTTTGGGAAACCTTGTAACTCCTTACACAATCTCTGTTGGAGATTTTCCCTTGTGCAAATAGTTGACTGTATATTTTTCATTGATGACAACATATAGTATACAGTAGTGTACTGTATTCAGTTTTCAGTATGGATATGTTGAAGCCTTGTGTAGTTGTTTTTATGTTTTAGACGTAGTTATGATATCATGTTCATACACACAGATTCAAAAGTTCAGTTATAGTTGAGTTATGTTACTTTGTTTACCAACCATAGTTTCAGAGGATTGTTTTCAGAAAGCCGATAGTAAATTTATTAATTTTTTAGTTGTGCCTCTCTATGGGATATGGGTGTTCAAATTCATGTTTAGTTATGAGTGAAAGATAATTAACCAAAGGCGCTAAATGTGTTTCATTTGAAGCATTAAATTAGGGTAATTTTGGTGGAGCCGACTATGTGAAGCAATGCGTCTATTCATTTTGAGTTGTGCGGTTCTAATTATATTGTGTGCTTAGTTTAGTCATCAAGAGAAGCATTGAAGGGATTCCTACAGCCAACGTGATCATATATTTTGAAGAAGATACATATAGAAGTTTATTTGTGATCACTAAGTGTGAATGATAAGAAAAGAGACAGAAAAAGAATAGAGTAGAATGCTAGTTGTTTTGGGACAATAAAGTCATTTCATTCATCAGATAAAGAGCTATGTGGAGAATCATATCTAGTGTATACAATTCATTGGAACTAATCAAGATAGTAGGTCTACTCAAACAGTTCATTATTAGATATAGTGTATATCTATTTAATTGAAGGTTACAACCTTCATCATTTTAGCAGTGTGTGGTCACCCCTAATAGGGTTATTTGTAAAAGACTCCTAACAGGGTCCGACCCTTAACCAGGTCACTGTACTTATTGCATTGTAAAGATAAACCCCTAATAGGGTTGTAAGATCTTCTAATAGGGATTATTATACTCAAGTACAATTCTTTGTGGGTGTTAATTCCCACTGGGGTTTTTACCTATTTTGGTTTCCCCGTAACCAAAATTGTGGTGTTTTATTTTGTGTTATCTTATTTTGTATATGCTTAATGATATTCTATACTTTATTGGAGAAAATAATTAAAACTAGTTGATAACTGATTCACCCCCCCTCTCAGTTATCCCTTGGGACTATTCCAACAATTGGTATTAGAGCCAAGTGCCTTGGAGAGAAATCCTAATAGCTTAAGGTAGATCAAATGGCGTATTTTAGGAAAGAGTGTCCTAAGTTTGATGGAGAGAATTATCTTGACTGGAAGAACAAAATGATAACACATCTTTAGTGCATTGGTTTTGAAATATATGAGGTTTCTACTCATGCAATTGATGTTCCTACCTTGAAAGACCTTGTAGAAGAAGACTCTACTAACAAACAAAAGGAAGTATTCACCCAAAATGCGATTGCCAAAGAAGCCCTAACCAGTGCCTTATTTGACAGTGAATTTTTTGAGATCAAGAAAGCAGACAAAGCATATTCAATTTGGAAATACCTAGAAGACATGTTTGAAGGAGACATCCAAGCCAAGAATGCACGTAGAAAGACCTGGAAGAAAATATAAAACAATTTAGAGATGCTACCTAAAGAAAACATCAGAGCTTACAATCAGAGGATTAATGAAGCAGTCTTAGGAATCAGGAACAATGGTGGAGAAATTTTAGAGGAAGGTATAATGGACAAACTGATGACTACATTGACAACAGATTATGAAAGCAAGATAAAAATCTTGGATGAAACCATGCATATCTCAAAGGACTTCAAAAGAGAAATCTTGATCAACAAAATATCAGCATTTGAGATATCGAGATTGAAGATAGAACCTAAAATTGAAACAAATTTCAAAGCCTCAGTCCATGGTAAGAAATCCTTGAGCATCTCTAGTAATATTGAGAAAGAAGAAGTTGATACAAAACTAGAAGAAATAATTTCTATGATTTCTGAGAAAGAAAGGAAAGGTAAAGGAAAATATGAAGGAAAGCTACCATTCAAATGTTTTTCATGCAACAAAGTTGTCCACTTTAAATCCAAGTGTCCTACAAGAGTCAAAAAGTTTAGATCAGATTACGAACCCAAATATACTAAGGAATGCTATCATGTTGAAGATGGTGTGGCTGATGATGACTCAGGAGAAGATGAAATTGGATTCATTGCAATTAAATATAATGAAAAAATGATTGACAAAATAGAAATTGAAGATGAAAAGAAAGCACAAGAATTGGCTTTAGTTTCACAAGCAAACATTAGAACAGACTGGATCATAGACAACGAGTGTTCACATCACATGAAAAGAGACAAAGAAATATTTTTACATCTAGATAAGTACAAAGGTGGCATGGTTAGATTTGGAGATAACACTCGCAAACCTATCATAGGCAGAGGATCTATCACCTTAGACAGAAAGAACAAGATAGATGATGTTCTATATGTTGATGGTTTACATCATAACTTACTAAGTGTTGGACAGTTGCTTGATAAAGGATATCAGTTAGAATTCAAAAACAACAGGTGCATTATTAACAACAAAGAAGGAGACATGATTGCATCAGGTTCAAAGACCAAAGGTAATGTTTTTCAGTTTAACTCTGAAGTAAGTTTTTTTGTTGCAAAAGTGGATGATTGTTGGTTATGGCACAAAAGACTTTGTCATATCAATTTTGACAACATAGTAAAGATAAGCAATGTAAAGGTAGTAAGAGACCTTCCTAGTAGTGCAATACATGTTGATACTATGTGCAGGGAATGTGTGATGGGAAAGCATGTGAGGACCTCATTCAGAAGCTAAAAAAACTATGCAAAGAACAAATTAGATCTAGTGCATACAGACTTATGTGGACCTACTAAAACAAGATCATACTATGGTGAAAGGTATTTCATTTTGTTTGTTGATGATTTCTCCAGAATGATGTGGGTTGCGTTCTTAAAGGACAAATCTGAAGCTTTTGAGAAGTTCAAAATATTCAAAGCAAAAGTTGAAAATGAGTTAGGATTAAAGATAAAATGTCTGAGATCTGATATAGGAGGAGAATTCACCTCTTACAAGTTTCTTGAGTACTGCAAAGAACATGGGATCAAAAGACAACTAAGTGCACCCAGAAACCCTCAACAAAATGGAATTGCAGAAAGAAGAAACATGATAATACTTGACACAACGCACACTATCATGATTGAATGAAAAGTTGCACACACCTATTGGAGAGATGCAGTCAATACATTAGTCTATACTATCAACATAATTCAACTAAGACCAGACACAGACAAAACACCTTATAAACTTTGGTTTGGTAATGTACCTACAGTAAAATACTTCAGAATCTTTGGAAGCAAGTGCTACATAAAGAGAGATGATGGTGTTGGTAAATTTGATGCTAGAAGTGATGAATGTATTTTTATTGGTTACTCTACTAAGAGAAAAGCTTACATATGTTTTAATTTAAGGTTGAAGAAAATCCTGGAAAGTGCACATGCGAATATTGATGAGAAATTCATGATTCAAGAGAGATATTATGAATATGCACCTATGATTAAAGATGAACCTAGACCTATCAACCTAGACGTATTGATGTATTATGCAATAAACTTGAACCAAGTCAAGAAGAATCATAGATCACAGATGAGAGTGTCACACCTAAAATCTCAAAATACACATCTAGATACCATTCAAAAGAAGATATCATTGGAGATCAAAGCAGTAAATTTTTGACAAGATCCAAAGAAAAAGGTTCAACCGTTGATGAAGAGGTATGTTTACTTTCACAAATTGAACCCTTAATTGTTGAAGAGGCATGTAATGATTCAGATTGGAATGCAATGCAAGAAGAATTAGATCAAATAATTAAGAATGACACATGGAAATTGGTCCCTATACCTTGTGACAAGAACGTGATTGGAACTAAGTGGATATTTAGAAACAAAATGAATGAAGATGGGACAATGATAAGAAACAAAGCAAGATTGGTATGTAAAGGATATGTGCAAAGAGAAGGAATTGATTATTCTAATACATTTTCCCCTATGAGAAGACTGGAAGATATAAAGTTGTTTTTGGCGTATGCAACATTCAAGAACTTCAAAGTATATCAGATGGATGTCAAGTCAGCATTTCTGAACGGTGACTTGAAGGAAGAATTTTACATAGAGTAGCCTGAAGGATTCAAACTTTCAGACAAACCAAACATGGTATGCAGACTAAAGAAATCCCTCTATGGACTTAAATAAGCCCCAAGAGCATGGTATGAGAAACTTGATGGTTACTTGGCAAAGATTGGATTCAAAAAGGGAGTAGAAGATTGCAACTTATTCATTAGAGAGACACCTGAAGGATTATTAATTGTTGCTATCTTTTTTGATGACATTATTTTTGGAGGTAATGACAAGCTTAGTGCAAAATTTGCCAAAGAGATGCAGAGTGAATTTGAAAAGAGCATGATTAGACCTATAAAATACTTTTTGGGATTAAATGTAAAGCAGACATACATAGGTATATTCATAAATTAGTCAAAATATGTGAAGGAGATACTGAAGAAATTCAAAATGGAAGATTGCAAGCTAGTAAGCACTCCTATGATAACAGGAAGCAACCTTTCTAAAAATGATGACTCCACAATAGTTGACAAAACACTTTACAAGTCAATGATTGGAAAACTCATATATCTCACTCAATCTAGACCATATATTTCTAATGTAGTTGGCATTGTTGGGAGATTTGTAGCTGAACCTAAATAGAATCACCTAATGTTAATAAAAAGAATATTCAGATATTTAAAGGGAACTATAGACTATGGTTTATGGTATCCTAATTCAGAAAATGTAGAACTTCATGTGTACACAGATGTAGATTGGGCAGGTTGCGTTGATGACAAAAAGAGTACCTCAGGAGGAGCATTATTTCTTGGAGACAGGTTGGTTACTTGGACAAGAAAAAAGAAAAATTATATTTCTCAGTCAACAACATAAGCTGAGTATGTAGCAGCCGCATTGAATTGTTCAACAATGGTTTGGATGAAACAAATGAGTAAAGACTTTGGAATTCAAACTAATTGTCCTATTGTCATTCATTGTGACAACACCAACACCATTAACATGTCAAAGAACCCTGTGATGCCTGCAAAGAAAAAACACATGGAAATAAAATATCATTTTATAAGAGAAAAAGTTGCAGAAATAGAAGTGAAGTTGGATTATGTGAGCACCAAAGATCAGTTGGCAGAAATATTTATGAAACCTTTATCAAAAGACAATTTTGAGTATCTCAGGAAGAAGCTGGGAGTAATTCCTTTTCTTGAGTCTGATTAGAACTCACAGAAAATGCATCAGTCCTTGGTGACTGATGAGTGGCTGACTACACTACTTCTGGAGTAGTACCTGTGCTTATTTGTATTTGGCATCCTTTTCCATTGATGTCAAAGGGGGAGTATATAGTAAGGGGGAGCATATACTCTGGAGGAGTATATAGTCATGAAAATAAAAGCATAGTCAAAGGAGATGCATCAGTGAAGAGGAACCTTTCATGAGGATATTGAGAAGATTGTAAAAAGAAAGAAGACACTTTTGGATTGATGGTGTTTTTAATCATATGTTTCCATCAATGTCAAAGGGGGAGATTGTTGGAGATTTTCCCTTGTGCAAATAATTGACTGTATGTTTGTCATTGATGACAACATATAGTATACAACAGTGTACTATATTCACTTTTCACTATGGACTTGTTGAAGCCTTACGTGGTTATTTTTATGTTTCAGACATAGTTTTTAGAAGTTCAGTTGCAGTTTAGTTATGTTACTTTGTTTACCAGCCACAGTTTTAGAGGATCATTTTTAGAAATCTGATGGTAAATTTATTGATTCTTCAGTTGTGCCTATCTATGGGATATGTGTGTTCAGATTCATGTTTAGTTATGAGTGAAAGATAATTAACCAAAGGTGCTAATCATGTTTCATCTGAAGCATGACGTTTAGGTAATTTGGTGGAGCTGACTATGTGAAGTGATGCGTCTATTCATTTTGAGTTGTGTGGTTCTAATTATGTTGCGTGCTTAGTTTAGTTGGCAAGAGAAGCATTGAAGGGATTCCTACAGACGATGTGATCATATCTTTTGGAGAAGATACATATAGCTGTTCATTTGTGATCACTAAGTGTGAATGATAAGAAAAGAGATAGAAGAAGAATAGAGCAGAATGCTAGTTGTTTTGGGATAATAAAGCCATTTTATTCATCAGATAAAGATCTATGCAAAGAATCAGAGAGTGCATACAATTCATTGGAACTGATCAAGGCAATAGGTCTACTCAAACAGTTCATTATCAGATATAGTGTATATCTATTTAACTGAAGGTTGCAACCTTCATCATTTTAGCAGTGTGCTTTTGGACAGTGTGTCCTCACCCCTAACAGGGTTATTTGTAAAAGACTCCTAATAGGGTCTGACCCTTAACCAAGGCACTGTACTTATTGCAATGTAAAGATCAACTCCTAACAGGGTTATAAGATCTTCTAACAGGGATTATTATACTCAAGTACAATTATTTATGGGTGCTAATTCCCACCGGGGTTTTTACCTATTTTGGTTTCCCCGTAACCAAAATTGTGGTGTTCTATTTTGTGTTATCTTATTATGTATATGCTTAATGATATTCTGTACTTAATTGGAGAAAAGAATAAAAACTAGCTGATAACTGATTCACCCCCCCTCTCAGTTATCCCTTGGGACTATTCCAACAGTCTCATTGTAAATATATCATTAACTTTGAGATATTCAGTATAACTGTTATGCAATTGCAGACAGGGAAAGAACTCATAACTCTTAACATCTCTCGGGAACTCTTCTAGCCTAGGAAGTCCTAGCGAAAGTTGAATTGTAGCTAAGATATATAATAGAACCGAGGACATATAGAACTCATTTTGATGTTTATCTCTATTTAGGGTGCTTGAGAGATTTTCACTTACCATGAGGGCCCAATCAATAAAATGGTGTTGAGAGAAAATCACTTGAACTAGGAAGAAATGGTGCTCAACAAAATTAAGTGCATCACTCTCACCTTTGATCCTGTGAAGCAATACCAGGATATCCACAATCTCTGGCTTCAAGTTTGTGCCGTATAGTATTTTAGGCAACTTTCCCTCAGCACTCCTCGACTCCTGGAACCATGTCTTCATTATCTCCTTCTTCCACACAGCCTTCTCTCCATATTTAGTAACCGCCCGACTGTATGGCATCTCTGAGTATTCGGCTTGCTTCAAAATATGAAGGGAGTTCTGGATGGAGTCACGGTCAATAGATAGAAGCACCGTATCATCGGGAAATAGAATTTTCTTAGTGTTCGGGTTATAGTGGTCTATTCATTCTCTAACAAGCTCTGGAGCTTGAATTGCAATAGGGAAGCCGACGAATTCAACCAACCCACTCTCCTTTAGCTTCTCAATAATGAGATGTATCTTCTTAGCATTCAAAATGTTGTGAAATCTCTGCATATTGAAGAACCTCAAAGAGGTATCCATGATTTTATGCCAGTCAGAGGTAATGTCATTTATCCCATCGAACCCCATAAATTTGGCTGCCATACTTTAATGGATTTGAATCAAAACTTAGGGATCTATCTCAAGAAAAATAAAAGCAAAGAATAATTATTGCCAGAGTTCTCAAATCAGATAATTCATCGAACATATAGTAATCCTGTTTGAAACATTTCATTGATTTTATAACTCCCAACTTCTTACTGTTAAGGACCGACTTCCCTCACCACACAAATGAAAAGACTTAAGCATTTAAGAAAAAGTCCATTAAGAAACAAAATGGCTTTATTTGTATTAATTACTTTACCTCTACGGACCGTTAAGAAACATCTTTTCACTTTATATAACTATAATGGTAACTTTTTGGAGGCAGTCGATAATTACTTTTCCACTTCTCCTTTGGGCGGAGAAACACTGTTGGAGCACTCCTTATTCGAAAATCTGCCACGAAGAAATTTTGAATTGTTACAATACTAATATGGCATGTTATAATTTCATCTACCTTCTTTCTACCTTGAATCCTCTCATAGGTTGAATTTTATTTACAAATCTTGCATGTGGCGATCTGGTGGAAAATGCATCTTACGGGTTAGAACCCACCTTATTGAGGTAGCGGAGAAGCCATTTTCTATTTTTATGCCATTGAGATTTCCCTCTTATATTCTTCATCATGTGATAATTACACTGACTCGATGGGGTTTGCGTTGAATGCAGTAACCTTTCTAACCTTCAATTATCTATTTCCAACTTCCATTGATCGTTGAGGCCTTCAAAAAAATTGTTGGTTGCAGAAAAGGCACTCTGTAGGTGATTATCTATCAGGGAGAAGCCCAGAACCAATTTTCCCCTGATGAGACAAAAATAAAGTATCAAAGATAAAGATTCTAAAATCACATAAGATCATTGTTAAGAACTTTTGAATTGTGACCTTTATCAGATTTGGGAGCTTAACCTACCCAATATAATATGATTCCAAATAACAACCCCCAGGCTTACAAAGGAGAAGGCAACTTGGGAAAATTTGATAAAGGATTCTCTAGCCTAAAGATAAAAACTAGACTTAGACTCATGACTTACATGATGTTTCAAGACCACTACTACACACCAAACAAAAATTTTTCTCTAAAGATGTGCAGAACAAAAGTGGGCCAACAAAGAGAACAGTGAGCACAACTGAAACAAGGATCATCTAGCACTAGAACAAGGATGTTGAATCTCAAATGGTAAAGAATCACTACCACCTGTCTATTTGGAACTATAAAAGTCCACCCCACCGTACCAAGGAGATAACAACAGACTCCACTCAGATAACAAAGCCAAAGAAGGAAGTGACAACTAAGAAAGGGGATCATGATATCTCTCTAACTCCAGGTGTGCTACACATAATGAAAGGTAATACACTAATCCAGAGGAAATTGAGACACGTAGGAAATCTAATCTGTATATAGGAAGGTGTCATCATATACGTCTAACCCTTAAGTTTCATCCTAGCAGCCTCTCTAGGCCCCGACACTTAAGTTACTATATATAGTATCAATGAATTCTCAAATAGACGAAGTCACTAACTATGCTAGACACACAGCTCTAAAGGCAGCAAGCATCATCTCATCCTCCATCTTAGCCTATACTAGCACTCAATCATGGGTGAAGAATCTTATCTTATTAATTCATTTTAAAACCCCATTAATGTGTTATATTATAACTTATTAAGATTACTTGCAACAAGAGATCCTAGCATCCACTTGTGGGCTCCAAAACTTATTACAAGCCACCCCCTACTACACAACTAGATAACCTACCCTAAGCTCATAGATCACACATTAATATAAAAAGGGTACATATAAAGGAAAACCCCAAATCCAACTCCTCACAAGACACAGGAAAGATCGTAACATAAAAACATACTCTCAAAGAATACATCAACAACATGAGCTTACAAGGTTAGGGTTGGGTAGGAGAATCA
Source organism: Thuja plicata (assembly GCA_018584345.1). Taxonomy (NCBI): domain Eukaryota; kingdom Viridiplantae; phylum Streptophyta; class Pinopsida; order Cupressales; family Cupressaceae; genus Thuja; species Thuja plicata. The sequence continues at coordinate 1,137,777 of MU227537.1, read as the reverse complement.
AGTCACAACCACAACAAGGACAAGAAAACATAAAACACATCCCAAGCCTCTATAACTTTTCCTAAGGTCATTCTACTCCCAAAATATCAACCACAGTAACATAAATCCATACTGAAGGGAAAGCACTAATCCACCACATAGAATTAACAGAAATAAACATTTCACATTAAAGTCATTCAATGACGTAATAGATTTTAAGATAAGCCCACAAAAATACATTTCAACTAATCTGTTAAAATCATTATCTAAATCCATGATATCAGAACATCAATAGACCATATAAATCACATTAATACAAAAAAGAGAAGTCTAAAACTAATCTATAAAATTAATCGTAAATTAATCATTACTTCATGATCTTCTAAAAGCCCAAGCTAACATAATGATAATAAAGAAAATCTATTATTAATGTTCAAATACTAAAATAAATAATCATTTATTAACATTAATTTTCATGTTATCAGATATATTTTAATTAAAACATATTTAATAAAGTTTAAAAATTAAATAGTAAAAATTAAAAATTAAATTTAATAAAATTTAAAACTATATAAAAATACTTTTTAAAAAACATTTAAAAAAACAACTTTTAAAAAAGAAATTTCTATACCTTCGTGTAAATTCTATGTGTTTTGTTTAATCAAACCAAGGGTTTGATTATTCTAGTACACTGTTGTGGTGTATGTAGTTTATATTCATGATTTAGTTCAAAGAATTAATTAAAATGCTTAATATATAAATTACACATTCATAGAGTTTACTTAGGGATTTTGATTAGCAAGTTAGGTCATGAATACATTTTGAATACATTGTAAGGAAATGCTATTCTAGATTATAAGGTTATTAAGCATAAATCTTATCATAAAATGAAGATACATGTCAAATTTACAATTAACCCAATGGATAGGGCATTGAGATAGCTTATGTTTTATGTTTGAGGTTCTACTCAGAATCTTTTGGTTTCACTTCATTGTTGGTTAATCACGAAGTCTATTTTAAATTCTCTATGTTGAAAATTTTCAAAATATACAATCTCATGCTTCATGAAAGTTGTAGATCAATAAATAATTAGCCATTATTTAGTATCTCCTTATAATGTTGAGCTTGATATGAGATTATCTGCTAAATTGATTCACAATATAATTTTGGTATAGAGATTATATGAGAATCACATGATTACCCTCCTAGGTCTTGCAGAGCTTGAGTGTAGAAGGGGTTGAGTCTTCCTTGTTAGTTTATCCAAGTCCATTTGTTTTTAATAAAACAAGTTTGCATCTCTTTAGGTGTGTAGGTGGGTCACTTGGTGTCATTTATGAGTAAACCTTATTCCAAGAACCAACAAGATGGCGACTCTGTCGGGGAACTATAACTAAGTTTTAGTCTCATTTTCTTTTAATCTTTTGAATATTTGTCCTAGTTCAGTTAGGTCCATTGGAATATTTGCATAGAGTTATAAATGATTGTCTATGATTTGAAGGTTGAGCCAGTAGGTATTTTATTGAGAGGCTTTGGATCTTTTTTGGTGTTACAAGTCTGTGAGTTCATGTTATCCTTGAAGAGTGAGTGAGATTACAAAAATTATTGAAAGATTTTACCAAATTTTGAATTAATTCAAATCCCAATTAAATTGGGTGGTGACTCTGAGATCTATGTACTAGTGTGTGCAAGCACTTAAAGGATTTTAAATCATATTGAAGGATAATCCACAAACATAAACAAGAAGAATAACACTAGAGAATTTATGAAGCAACATCTCAGAGTTACATTGGAGGGTGAGCTTCCTAAAGTTCAAAAAGAAAGGCTGGGCTAAAAGAGGTGCTGACTCTAGAAATTCTCCCTCATCATGGAAGCCTATGAATGAAAATAAAATTAATTCTTTAAATCCTATCCTCAAGGATAATGAGTCATCTTCAAAATCTTCTGAATCTGATAGCTTAGGATTTTTGAAGCAATATTTCAAACCGACTGTTCAAGATGAAATACAAGAACCTTTAATTACAAGCAAGGGAATAAAACAACTTTAGTATTATGAAAAGAAAAGGGGTCAGAGTAGAAGTAGAAGTTTTCAAAGTACCATTGATGTACCTCCTCTAAACCACATAAGAGCTTTACCTTGTGCACCTATTTAGGAACAGTTTGATGCGAACTTGATAGATCAAGATGAAACATTTATATCTGAAATTACTCTTTCAGATCCCAATGAGGTATTCAGTGATATTGACATTCTAAGAAGAGAACTCAAAGAATAAATATAGTTAATAAAGAATAAAGAGAAAGAGAAAGAAATGGAATCTAAAGTCATAAATGTAGTTATTAAGAGGGATATCCTATTAAGAAAACTAGCTATCATTAAAGATATGAATTATGAAGAAATCCCAACAAAGTACTACAAATGAGACCCTTAAGCCTTTTTAGACAAGGGAAAAAAAGGTAACTGAAATAAGGATTAATGATCCAAAGGATCAAGGTAAGATTTCACAAACCTTGTCCCAAACTGACATGGATTTGGAAAAATCATGAAAAGAGGGTGAAGCTCTGAAGGAGTTAGAAACAATTGACATAAAGGCTGCTTCAACAAAAATGAAGAGGAAAATAGATTTCCTTTAGCAATTAACATTAACTAATCCTTTTACTGGTGTAGGCCTGACCAATGCTCAAGGAATTTATATCTCTGCTCCTAAGATACAAAAAAATGTTTCTACTGCTACCACATCTACTCAAAATCCTCAAGGTGCTCAAGCTATAGGGTTTACATAATTTTGAGTAGGAACAATGACTACAAGCGTAGGTATAAACCAAACAAAAGTTACAACTGGACAACTATCTGGATCAAATGTAGGAATAGTTTATATTCGACAAACTAGTAGAGGAAAATTTCAAAGGAGACCTATTTAATTGGATAGTTATAGACAACTATTTTTTGATGGAATCCCTGGTCAACCTAATGCAGTTCCAAATGAATTGAGAGATAAGATTACAAAATTCAATGGGAATAACGCAATAACTAGTGAAGAACATCTCAAAGCTTTCAATGATGTGTTAAATTATTATGAGTTGGAACATGAGGATGTAGGGATGAAATTGTTTGTGCAATCTCTGACGAAGGATTCCAGGGATTGGTATAGGGGTCTACCAAATGCTAGTATTTGTTCATGGGAAGAATTTGAAAAATGCTCTAAGGAACAATATGGTGATAAGAATAATGCAAGTTTATGTTGAATGAATTTAACAATATCAAGAAATAACCCAATGAGGCAACCATTAATTTTAACATCAAATTCCAAAAAGCAATGTATAAGTTGTTTCAGGTATTAAGGTTAGAAGAAAATCTATGTCTGACAACATATTTCAATGCCTTTGATGCTAAGATGACCTATATGATTAGAGACAAAGAGCCTTGTACTTTGAGTGATTCTTTTAGAATGACCATAAATATTTAAAGAAACATAAGAGTTTAGGGAAGCTTGGAAGAAGAGAAGATCCTAAACTTTTCAGTAAAGGAAGTAAGAAAGAGGCAGAAAAATTTTCAAGACCAAAGCCTAAGGATGATGATAAATTGGACAAGGTATTGAGAGCCTTGAAAGATTTAAAGATTATAAATGTGAAAAATGACAAAATCTCTGGAAAAGAGAAGCCTCCTTTTAATAATTTTAGTAGGAAGCCAAAATTGTAGAATTAACCTTATAATGCATAGTGGAAAGACGAGAAGCTAGTCCAACAACCAAAAAGAGATAAACATGAGAACCATACTCCTGATCCTTTGCAAAAGAATACAATAAATTTTAGTGAAGACATACCTTGGTGTATTTGTTATTAGTCTCCTCATTCATTTGATTATTGTGTAGTTGCACAATCAATTTCTCTTATAGAAGAAGCACAAGAAGAAAGGAATGAGGAAATGGTTGCAGATGATGATGCTGGTTGTTTAATGACTAATTCTTATCTTGAAGAAATACATGATGTCTCTTTTGGCATTATGGTATTTTTTGGAGGATATATGAAGATTTATCATAAGAAGATACATAATTGGTTGTCATTGATGGAAACATGATCAGTTAATATGATTGGAGTGAGTGGTAAGATCTGTATAAGATCAATAAAGGGAGAAATAATTAACTGTGTCGACCGGTGTACATGAGGTGTATAGGAAGAACAATTTCAGTCAGTTAAACGGTCAAGTTATAGAGAAAATCAGACAATGCAATCTTGAGGAGACATTCATATGGTATGAGAAATCTATGGTTTTGACCACGACAACTAATTCAACATTTTGAGTGACTTTTGTTTTTTTATCTAAAAGACAGTGTACCTATTGGATCACCGATCAAAATTTATTGATAAATCAGTTAAGGTGGTGGATTTGAGGTTGGCTATTTTTTATGAAAATGAATATTAAGTTTGGGGATGACATATCAGGTATGATTGAAGTTGATTCTGAGGAGGTTGGTAAATATTTTGTGCCAACTTTGATGGAAGGGTTTTAGGTCTTAAGCCACTTAAGAACACCATATATAAGGATATCTAAATTGTGTGATTTAGGGTTGCAATTGCATTTTCAAGTGAAGTGACCAGAGATTGAAGTAGCATAGATTAGTACAATTTTATAAAGAAAAGGAGTAGAGAGGATCTGATAGGCAAGTAGTTCCATTCTAGAGATCATTATTGCTATGTTGTCCCATTTTTGTTCTACATATCTTTAGAGAAAAATGAATGTTTTGTGCATAGTGATGGTCTTAAAACCATTGTGTAAGTCTTGAGTCTAATTCTAGTTTTTCCTTTAGGCTAGGAGACCTTTATCATATTTTCCCAAATCGAATTCTCCTTTGTAAGCTAGGGTTTTTTTTATCTGAGATCATGTCATATTGGGTAGGTTAAGCTCCCAAATCTGATAAGTGTCATGATTTGGAGGTTTCTAACATTGATTTTATGTGATTTTGAAATCTTTAGCTTTGATACTTCATTTTGTCACATTGGCAAAAAATTGGTTCTGAGCTTCTCCTTGGTGGATAACCACTTGTAGAGTACATTTTCCGTAGATGAAAATTTTAAAAGTATTAGTGGTTAGTGGAAGTTGGAAATAGATAATTTCAGGCTAGAAAGACTATTGCAGTCAAAATGAATCCCTACGGGCAAGAGGAATGATCAAATGATGAAGAATATAAGATAAAGGTGTATCCATGGAAAAGTGGCTTCTTCACTACTCCAACAGGCGGGTTTTGACCCACAAGATGCATTTTCTGCCAAATTGTTATACGCAAGATTTCTAAAGAAAAATCAACCTGTGAGGGGAATTAAGGCATAAAGAAAGCAGATAAAACTGTCACATATCATTTTAGCATTGTAATAGGCTAAAACTCCTCCTTGGCAGATTTCTGAGTAGGGAGTGCTCCAAAAGCATTTCTTTGCCAAAAGAGAAGCGGAAAAGTAATTATTAACTGCCCCCAGAAAGTTACCATTATACATATCCAAAGTGAAAAGATGTTTCCTAATGGCCCATAGAGGTAAGGTAATTAATTTAAATAAAGTCTTTTTGCTTCATAACAGACTTTTTCATAAATTCTCAAGTGTTTTCACTCATGTGGCATGGGAAGTCGGCCATTAACAGTAAAAATTTGGAATTTATAAAATCAATGAAGTGTTGTAAACAAGAATTACCATTTTTTTGTCAAATTGCCTAAATTAAAACCCCTAGCGATAGTTGCTTCTTTTTTTCATATTGCTGAGTTAAATTCCTCATTTTTGAATCAAATCATCAATGGCCACTAGATTCATGGGATTTGACGGGTTGAACGGTATTGCGTTTGAATGGACCAAAATCACAGATACTTCTCTAAAGTTCTTCGACATGTAGAGCTTCCAGAATAGATTAAAGGTAGAAAGGATACATCCCATTACTGAAAAGTTGAAGGAGAGCAGGTTAGTTGAAGCTATCGACTTTCCTATTGCAGTTTAGGCTCTAGAGCTTGTTTGTGAATGCATAGCCCGTTACAATCATGATACTAATTAGATTCATTTTATTAGTAATAACTGAGAGGGGGGGTGAATCAGTGGCCTCAAAAACTAATATTTAAACTTAACCACCAATCAATAAATCTTAGATTATTAAGTCCCTACAAGATGCATGCCATGAAATACTAATAATGATTTAACTGTCTATCGGTTTTCCTTTTCTGACCTTGTTCTCCTTGATTACCGATAAGTAGTAAAAACTATTTACCGACACTCAGTAAATATCCAAAGTATACCAATCAATCTAGAAATGCATATGTGAAATGTAAAACAACAAATTAATAAACCATACACACATAACACATGGATTTTTAACGTGGAAACCCTGTTAAGGGAAAAAACCACTGGGATCGGTACCCCAAATTTTCACTCTTCTGAAGTGAGCCCTGTTAGGAGCCAACCCTGTTAAAGGTTACAAACACACTATTAGGTGTGACCTTGTT
>MU227537.1:1116824-1127400 GCA_018584345.1 Thuja plicata | reverse complement strand
CTTTTGGTAGAATACCCCAGAAAAATACCTTCATCACTTTTGGCATCAATCTTTCCATTTCTATCATCCTTTAAGACATAACATTGACTACCAAAGATCTTGAAGTAACTTACATTGGGTGTTTTACTGTACCATAGCTCATAAGGTGTCTTCTTTGTGTCCTTCAATTGTACTCTGTTAAGTGTGTAGACAACAGTGATGACAACTTTCCTCCAGAAGATATGGGTGATGTCTCTCTCTATCATTAGTGTTCTTGCACAATCAACTATTGATCTGTTCCTTCTCTCAGCAATCCCATTTTGCTATGGTGTTCTTGGTGCAGAAACCTATCTTTTTATACCATGCTCATTACAGAAATTAGTGAATTCATCTGATATAAATTATCCTCCTCTATCCGATCTCAAACATTTCAAATCCTTACCAATTTTTTTTTCTACCATAGCCTTATACCATTTAAATATCTTGAATGCTTCAGATTTATCTTTTAGAAACATAACTTGCATCATTCTAGAGTTATCATCAACAAAGAGAATAAAATATCTATCTCCATAATAGCTCTTTATCCTCATAGGTCCACATAATTAGTATGGAATAATTCTAGAATATCATCAGATGTATGGGTTTTACTTTTGAAACTAGACTTTGTCATTTTACCTTTTTGACAATTTTTTCACATGATGTTGTCTAGCTTTGTCATCGTTGGTAAGCCTCTTACATTTCTTCTTCTGCTTATCTTTATCATGTTGTCAAAATTCACATGACACAATCTTTTGTGCCACAACTATATGTCTTTGTTTCTATTCATTAAGCAAGTGGTGTTAGTATCATTTAGATAGAATAAGTTACCTTTAGTCTATTCACCGGTACCAATTAGTTTTCCTGATTCATTGAAGATCTTTGCCTTCTTGTTCTCAAACACTATTCTGTGACCTGAATTATTCAGCTGAGAAACACTCAAAAGATTATAATTCAATCCTTTTACCCAATAAGCATTTTGACATTTAATCAGGTTATTCAACATTATAGTTCCTTTACCTTCAACCAGACAAGGTGTATCATTACCCATTCTTACTGTTCCACCATTATAATACTCAAAAGTGTTAAACTTTTCTTTGTCACCGGTCATGTGGTGAGTTCAGCCACTATCTATAATCTAGATGTCATTCTTTCTAACCTTAGATATGAGTGTAGTTTCTACATAACTTTCATCTTCATTTGAATCATCCTTCACAGCTACAAATACCATCTCGATGTCTTCATTAGATTCAGTGTTAGTATCATCATATTTGCAAGTATCTAGGTAGCTAGCCTTCTTTCCTTTGTCCTTGTAGTCTCGGGTATCTCTTCTTTCTAATTGTCGGTAACCTCTATAATATTTGTTATCACCTCTGCTAGATTTATTCTCAAAAGGTCTATCATTACTTCTGTCCTCTTTTCTTCTGTTAGGATATCTTGCAACAAAGTGTCCAATCTCTTTACAATTAAAGCATATAAGTGGTAACTTGCCTTTGTATTTACCTTTTCCTCTCTACACTCTTCTAGCCATAAGTGCTTCTATTTCATCTAGATCTTCTTCTTCACTTTCACTTTCACTGTCTTTTCTAGATGAGTATCTATGACTGGATTTGCTTATTTTCATAAAAGACTTAAATGCAGACTCTAAGTTTGGTAAGACACTATTGTCAAAGTTATTAATTTCAAATGAAATTAGTCTACTAATTAAACTATCAAGAGTAACTGTGTTGTTTTCTACTGCTCTCATTTCTTGAATGGTAGAAAATCTAATAGCATATATAGGCAATAAGGTTCTTAATATTTTACTTACCACTGTCTCCTCTTCAAGTGTACCTCCAGCACCTCGTATAGCATTGACTACTTCTTTTATTCTTGTGCTATACTGTGTGATGTTTTCTCCTTCTTTCATTCTTGGATCATCAAATTTTCCTCTAAGGCTTTCTACCTTGGCTCTTAGAATATTTGTATCACCTCCATGTACAAGATTTAGTTTGTCCAACATTTTCTTTGCAGTTTTGCAATCCTTGACATCTTCAAATTCAACATCGAAGAGTGAGGAAGAAAGCTCTATAACCATGCAGTTATGCTCATGCTTATCTCTCAATTGATCTACTGTCAAATCTCCTCTAGGAAACACATATTCATTATCTAGGAATTGAGTAACATCATTACCAAAACCTGATAAGTGGAATCTTATCCTGCTTTGCCATGAAGCAAAGTTGTGTTTGTTCAACTTGGGTACATCTCGTTTGTTCATCTTGTGATCCTGACTTAGGTCTTGAAACCTTCCTTCTAAGCACACAAGTTTTGATACGAATTTTTAGTAATAACTGAGAGGGGGGGGCGGGGGGTGAATCAGTGGCCTCAAAAACTTATCTTTAAACTTAACCACCAATCAATAAATCTCAGATTATTAAGTACCTACAAGATGCATGCCATAAAATACTAATAATGATTTAACTATTTGTCAGTTTTCCTTTTCTGACCTTGTTCTCCTTGATTACCGATAAGCATTAAAAACTATTTACCGACACTCAGTAAATATATAGAGTATACCAAACAATCCATAAATGCATATGTGAAATGTAAAATAGTAAAGTAATAAGCCATACACACATAACACATGGATTTTTAACGTGGAAACCCTGTTAAGGGAAAAAACCACTGGGACCGGTACCCCAAATTTTTACTCTTCTGAAGTGAGCCCTGTTAGGAGCCAACCCTATTAAAGGTTACAAACACATTGTTAGGTGTGACCTTGTTAGAGTATTTTATACATAGAGGTTGTCACTTAGTATCGGGCATCTATTTTCTACCATCCTTGAATCAACCTCCTTCTTAGACTGTCAATAGGCTTTAGGCAAATCTTGCTACCATCCTTGAATCAACCTTCTTCTTAGAATGACAATAGGTATCTGGAAAGTCCAATGCTACTTTCATGAATCAACCTTTTTGGCACTCCTTGGGATGTACCTCAATATATAGAATAATGTTAAGTCCTACTATGTTAAGAGACTTAATGCTTCAATGGTTAAACTAAAACATAATGACCTATTTCTAATGCAACTTGAATTGCAGATTTTCAGATCTATTTAAGTACATTACCTCTCTGGTCAATGTATCAATTCAATTATTTGTGCTCCACACTTTCTTCTTTGTGATGATGTGCTTCACTGTTCGTCTGTGTCTACAGAATTCTTTAGCTCTCCTTCATCTTGATTGATCAGGACTTCATGAATTTATCCTTCATTAGTTTCTCTTTAGCATCCTCTTATTATTCACTCCCCTTTCATGTGATTTTGGAAATGAATAAATCTTGTCTCTTATATAGACATGATATTCACCATTTCTTGATTCTTGATTTTTGATTCTTGGCATGGAAAACAATCTAGCCAATCTGATTTAAAGCATAAATCCTAATTTATCTCATAGTTATCTTTTTTCCAACTGTACAAATATTCTTTAAATCAATCACTTAACTCTAGTCGAATAAAACAATGAAAACAACCAGTTAAGTCTTTCTTTAGCTCTTTCCAGCTAGATATTTTATCATTTTTTGAACTCTCTGTTCTGTCGGTCAACTCTACAGTTAATCATAGGTGACAACTGGCAGTTTCATCGGTGTGACTCCAATCAACTTTGGGATCTCCGTCCATCAGGCATCATTGGATTTTACTCGTTGGGCATCCTGTGATTTTTATTCGTCGGGCAACACTGTCTTCTGCTCGTCGGGTATCACTGTGACTTTGGTTCTTTTCCTTTACCGATGGTGTGCACTCTGTCGGTTTTATCTGTCACTTAGTGAATACTTGAATTTTATGCATTGCTAAAAGCATAATATTTGTTCCATTGATTCTCTAAAGTCTTTGGCATTATATACATGACCGTATAGATGATATCAAGTTGACATCAATGACAATACAAACCATTAACTGATTTAATGTCTTGCATTATCTTCAACTTAACATGATCAAACATTCAATCAGTTACATGTCATCACATTTGCCAAATAACATAGTGCTTCTCTCTATCAATAGAGAATATGTTCAGAACTCCCTTTGTATTCCAGAGTAAGCTGAATACTTGGAGATGACCTATAGCAAGGCAGTCACTGATTATGGAGCAAAGAAGATGGTATGGAGGAAGGAAATAATGAAAACATGGTTCCAAGGGCTGAGGAGTGCCAAGGGAAAGTTTCCTAAAACACTATATGGCATGGACCTGAAGCCATAAATTGTAGACATCTTGGTATTTCTCCACATGATCAGAGGTGAGAGTGATGTACTTAATTTTTTTAAGCACCATTTCTTCCTAGGCCAGGTGATTTTCTCCCAGCATAATTTCATTCATTGGGCTCACATGGTAAGAAGAAATCTTTCAAATGCCCTAAATAGAGCTAAGTATCAGAATGAGTTCTATATGTCTTTAGTTTTGTTATGCATCTTAGCTACAATTAAAATTTGGTCGGGGCTTCCTAGGCTAGAAGAATTCCCAGAGGATGTTAAAATTTACGAATTTTTTCCCTTTTTGCAATTACATAACAGTTATATTGAGTATATCAAGGTTAATGATGCAGTCACAATGAGACTATACAGGGAATTGCAAGGTTTCCCAGAAAGGAGATTTTCTCTAGAAGCCATGGCATTCATCAGCCAATTTGGGGGTTATTTTATCCAATTTGCAAATTTCTCATATATTCATCTTGCAGGATTTGATGATTTCCCCTTGAAGCTGCCCAAGTATCCTGACTACATGATTGTGATGGTTGAAGTGATGAGGCAAGTAGTCCAAGTGAACCTGATCTATGTAGGAACTAGAAAGAAAGGCTATGACTTCCCCATGACTATTGGAGCCTATAGCTATGCATCTCGGTTTGATGCAAAGAATGTTTTGAAAGCATTCTTGAAGAAGTTTCAATTGGAAACATATGATGTCCTGAGACCCCAGTATGATCCTGTGAACTATGCCAGAGATTATTTGCAAATGGATCACACCATTCGTCACATAGATGACATAGAAGACTATTGGGCCAACTACAAGGATGATTTAGAAATCAGAGATAGATTCTATTGGTACCCTAAATTTTGAGAATTTAGAAGTCCCAATCCATTATCAAGAAACCAAGTTTTCCCATACTAAAAAAATCAAAGGAAGGAAGCTTTATGACACAAATAAATAGAACTAACTAATCAAAGCCTTCAGAAAATGCTAGAATTTTGACCTACTACAAAGATTATGCTGACAGAGGATGAATATGGTTGAATATTAAAAATCTAAAAATGACCCAGTTTTGAAAATCAAATTTCCTATCTCTAGCAGAAATATTAGATTTTCATGAGGTGTTTTGGATTTTCGGCCAAAACCAAATCCAAAATTTAGGTAGTTATTTTTTAGTTAGTTTATTGTTTTTTCAAAATAATTTGTAATAAGGGTCATGTATTTTCACCCTAAAGAGGTGTGAAAGCCACTCAAACACACACACATATATATACATAATGTAAAGAGACAAGAATACAATATAATATTTTAATAGGATAGAATTTGATCACAACTACAACATGGACTTTGATGTACTATTTTTTCAACATTAATAAAGATAAGTGCTCTTCTTTTTATTTGTGGTTATAAGTTATATATTTTTAATTAGTATTTTGGATATTCTATTTTATAGAGTGTTTCATTGTGTTAAATTCCATGAGTATCATAATTCAAAATTAATATATATATAGTTTAAATATCAATTGAAAGATCTGTGTATCTTCTCTTGTTTTTATCGGTCTCTTAATTTGAGTTAAATTCGATAAGATTAGCTAATATAGATTGATTTGAATTATAAGTCAAGTGGAAGCCTTTCAAGTGATAGTCTTGCTTTATTAAAAGAAAGTTTTTTAAAACTATCTCCGATTGTACGTAGGATTGAGAATTTTCAGACTCTGTAGCCCAAGTATTTGGAACGCACTGATCTAATCATTATTTGGAAATTGTCATTTTTTTCATACTTTGTATTTTGTAGATTATTTAATCATTTTTTCAAAAGCATTACTTTTCAGCCCTTAGTATAATCCATTTTAGTCAAGATTTATAGAGTAGAGAGTATCAAGAGATTTGTTGCTTTCCTCCAAGGATCATACACCACCTTTGGAAGAACTTTGTTTTGTGTACGTAGTTGTGCGACATAGAGAATTTGATTGTTTAAGGTTAATTTGGGCCTACCAGCCTTGGCTTGAATAAGCCAAAATTATAGAGGTATCAAGTGGTGCATCACCATTATACCTACCAGTTGGACAAAAGTGGATCCATCATTTTTGGGCACCAACAAATTGGGGACTCTGCTGGGGAGTTGTCTATGAATGACAATGTTGAAGATTACCTAGAAGCTTTGGTGATTTAATTAAGACTCTACTGGAGATAAGAACTCATAAGATAGTAATTTTTTTCCTTCTAGAAAGAAGGTGGCGACTCTATTTAACACAACATTTCAGTTAGTGACTCTACTGAGGGAGAAGACCTAGAAGAAGATAAGTAAAGTTTTCCTCTTTGAAGAGGTGGCAACTCTATTGAAAAGAACCTAATGTATAAAGAAAGAAGTTACTACAAATTCAGATATTCGGTATGTATCAGAATATGTATTCACATAAAGTATCAAACTTTTGTGACTCAAGATCAAAATTTATTATTGAAGTATATAGACCATCTAGTTTTGATAACATCCCTGGTGGTCAGAAAGATTTTCCTCTTAAACTAAAAAAAAAATGTTTCAAAATTTTGTGGAGATGGATCAGAATCACCAACGGAGCATTTGCGGGCATTTTGTAAATTTATTCTAGATTGTCATATCTATGTAGAAGATGTGATTATGAAACTATTTTTAAGATCATTGACAGATCATGCAGGTTTACTTTTTAGTATGACACCTGAACAAATTATATCATCATGGAGAGAGTTTGAGCAATGGTTTCTTGATATGTTTCATTATGAACAGGATGAGACTCAGGATCAAAATATGGAAGAGGACTCTTACATGTCTCATTTGGATGCATTTTTTAACTTGGAGAGATTTGAAGGGGAGTCTTCTGCACATTTTATTATAAGAACGATGAACATTCTTTGAGAAATACCTTCAAACATTATGCCTTCCCAAAAAGAAATCATGAGAAAGGTCAAAAATTGAGAATTACATCAGATGATCCTTTTGTAAAGTTCCTTGTGCATATATTAGAAGGAGATGATGAAGAAAGGAAAAGGGAGGCTTATGCTCATATTGAACAAGGCCATGTGCTTGATGATTATCTTGGTGAGGAAGATGAGTGCACTAGTCATACAGAAGATAAAGAAGCATCCATTCCTGAGAACCATAATAATACTTGTGATGACATGGAGGAGAAAAATTAGGATCAGATTAAAGAAGAATTTATACATGATGAGATGTGTATGGAAACATGTATCAATGACCATGATGATGAGGAAGAAAACCTTCTCAGTACTAGAGAAATTTCAGCTTTGTTAGACATGGAATATCAAAAATAAGTTGAGAAGAGTGGTCAATTTTTTTTTCATCATGATAAGAAAGTTAATGGATCAGTATATATTCAGGGAGTAATAGATGAAGGAGATGATAAATTCCAAAAATCAAATAGAGGAGATAAAATAGAACAACATACAACATATGAACAACATGAAGTTTCATAAAATAATTTTAATGGAGATATTAGTCTTATTGATGAAACATCTGATGATCCCAATGAAAAATCTCATGAAGGTGTGCCTAAATTTTGTATGCTCCTGAATGCACTATTTGAAGAGGAAGGGGAGGAAGATAAATTTGTGTTCTCTATGTTTCTAAATCAATTATGTGAAGGAGATTTTCTATACAATCAAATCTATCAACATCATGATGAAGGTAGTAGGCCTAATAATGGTCTTGAAGTTGATAACACTCAAAATATGCATTCAGAAGGTAAGATATCATTCAGTTCATCCTATGAGAGAGATTTTTATCAGACTTCTAAAGATGAGATTATGATAACCAAGCATAATGATGAGAATATGTTGAAGAAAAGTAATGAAAATTAAATCCAAGTATCCCACTTGATCAGATCCTTGATATAAAAGAAGTAATAATTCCTAAATATGAGTTACCTTCAAAACCTTTATGTGAGGAGAAATAATATTTGGAGAATGGAAATGGGGAAGATTGTGTGCAAGGAAACATCCAAATAGAAGAACTTAGTTTAGATACTTATATGAATGATCATATGCACAGGGATCCTCCATCTAGCAAAGAACATAGTGCACCTGATGATTTCTCAAAGAAAAAACATAAATCAAAAGACAAAGACTGCATTGATGAACTGGAACCAATAAGTATTCTCTATAAGGATGATATATCTAATATGTCAAGGGATCAGACGTTGGGGATAAATAATATTGAGATTTGTTTATTTTCAAATATTCTTGTTGATAAAGATAAGGAACAAAGTAATATCATATTCAGGAGATTCAAAGTGTTACATGAACATAATAAATTTTTTGACAGAGGGAAATAGAAGTGTTCACTTTTGGGGGCCTGGGGCCACCGAATCTTCAATTTACATCAGGTAAAGAGTAAATACTTGGTCTGCTTCTCTAGAGATAACTGAGATCTCGCTATGCTCAAAGGGAATATACGTCCCCAGAAAGAGCCACTGTTGGTACCCTAAATTTTGAGAATTTAGAAGTCCCAATCCATTATCAAGAAACTAAGTTTCCCCATACTAAAAAAATCAAAGGAAGGAAGCTTTATGACACAAATAAATAGAACTAACTAATCGAAGCCTTTAGAAAATGCTGGAATTTTGACCCGCAACAAAGATGATGCCGACAGAGGATGAATATGGTTGAATATTACAAATCTAAAAATGACCCAGTTCGGGAAATCAAATTTCCTATCTCTAGTAAAAATATTAGATTTTCATGAGGTGTTTTGGATTTTTGGCCAAAACCAAATCCAAAATTTAGGTAGTTATTTTTTAGTTAGTTTATTGTTTTTTCAAAATAATTTGTAATAAGGGTTATGTCTTTTCACCCTAAAGAGGTGTGAAAGCCACTCAAACACACACACACACACACACACACACACACATATACATAATGTAAAGAGACAAGAATACAATATAATATTTTAATAGGATAGAATTTGATCACAACTACAACATGGACTTTGATGTACTATTTTATCAACATTAATAAAGATAAGTGCTCTTCTTTTTATTTGTGGTTGTAAGTTATATATTTTCAATTAGTCTTTCGGATATTTTATTTTATAGAGTGTTTCATTGTGTTAAATTCTCTGAGTATCATAATTCAAAATTAATATATATAGTTTCAATATCAATTGAAAGATTTGTGTATCTTCTCTTGTTTTTATCGGTCTCTTAATTTGAGTTAAATTTGATAAGATTAGCTATATAGATTGATTTGAATTATAAGTCAAGTGGAAGCCTTTGAAGTGATAGTCTCGCTTTATTAAAAGCAAGTTTTTTAAAATTGTCTCTGATTGTACGTAGGATTGAGAATTTTCTGAATCTATAGCCCAAGTATTTAGAAGGCACTGATCTAATCATTATTTGGAAATTGTCATTTGGTTCATACTTTGTAGTTTGTAGATTATTTAATCATTTTTTCAAAAGAATTAATTTTCAGTCCTTAGTATAATCCATTTTAGTCAAGATTTATAGAGTAGAGATTATCAAGAGATTTGTTTCTTTCCTCCAAGGATCATACACCACCTTTGGAAGAACTTTGTTTTGTGTACTCAGTTGTGCGACATAGCGAATTTGATTATTTAAGGTTAATTTAGGCCTACCAGCCTTGGCTTGATTAAGCCAAAATTGTAGAGGTATCAAGTGGTGCATCACCATTATACCTGTCAATTGGCCAAAAGTGGATCCATCATTTTTGGGCACCAACAAATTCTATACAAGGTTAAATATTGAACAAGTCAAAAGGTTCAAAGTTAAGATTGCAGTTGAAGGCATAGAAGATGATGGCCAACATATGTATGATGATACATACATGGAGAAGATTAAGCCCCTCCCTATAAGCTCTGAACCCATGCTAGGTCAAGCTATTGATGACTTGCAGACCTTGATGGGTGGAATCTACAAAAGAATAGAGTAATGGATCCAATGGACTATAGGTAGAAGGAAGAGGTAAAAAAGGAAGCCTCCTTCTCAACAAACTCCTGCAAAAGTGACCACAAACACTCATGCATCATCCTCAAAGACTATCCCAACCGTAGCTAAAGAGCCAACTCAACCAACATGTGGAGGCAATTGTTATATGCTGAATGTAGACCTTTGAATTCAACACAAACACAACATAGTCTTTACACAATCGCTCAATTCACAAAGACAAACATGAATTGTTTGTTTTGCAAATTCGATTGAGGTGACCTGTTGCCTCCTAATTAGTTGTGGATGTTGAGTTTACCCTCAGAATGAGAGCCAACAACCTGACCATTGCTAACATGGAGGATTTTAAGAATGAAAGAAGAGAAGAATTGCCATTAAATCTACAAAAT
>MU227537.1:1094839-1116714 GCA_018584345.1 Thuja plicata | reverse complement strand
ATGAAATAAATTGCCTTTAAGCTAGAATTGAATTTGCCATTAATCTAGAAAGCTTGAAAGCATCAAATTGAAATGTTAGATATAGAAATGAATCATAAATGAAAGCATTATATCTTCAATTCCAATTTAAACTATCTTAATTATGCAAATTTAAGCTAGAAATATGAAAGAATTGATGCAAAAAATGACTATAATATTGATGCTCTCCAAAATCATCCTCTCTAATGAAGAAAAGAAGTCCAATTTATAGAAAACCAAGAAAAGAGAGTGAAGGGTTTCTTGAAAAGAAACAGTTGTCTCTTCATTCTCCATTTGAGACAAATAAGAAAAGATTATTTAAATAAAAGGGTGAATAATTGCCACATAAGTGTCCTTTCACATGGAATTATGGAATTCCTTTTTGAGGATAATTCACCAAATAATTAAATAACCTTTCATTTCCTTTTATGTATATTAGCTAAAGGGGGTGGAATTGATTTAATTAAAAGCACTTAATACTTTAGGATTAAATCATTTAATCATAGGGGTTTTTAGCTAATAATCATTGAGAAATTAGAAATTAAATGTAATGTCAGATTTATGCAAATTTGGGTTTTCTGCATTTGAAACTCAGTCAATTAAAGTCAATAAGGAGAGGAATTTTCCTAGTACAATAGAACTTCAAGGATAAGAAAATGCACCAAAATTGATTGGATTATTAGGTGCCAATTTTGGGGTGTTACAACAATGAACCTCCTGAGAAGGCATTTCCACTAGAAAAGACATACGGAGATGGCTCGCTTCCTGTTATTGGTGCAATAGAAGAAGTAGTTTCCACAAATCCAATCAAGCCTACGGCAGAACCCATTAAAAGTGTAGAATCAAAGCAACCAGTCAAAGCTAGCACTTTCGATACACAATGTGATATCTCAATTCAAGACACTCCGAGGCGAGGGTCCCCCATTATAGTAGATGTGGGTGAGGAAAGTTCCAGTGCTTTAGCCATAGAATCATATGAAGAGGTTGAAAAGCAACAGGAAGTTTCTCAAGTCACTAAATTAGTTTTCTCTTCTCCTACCTTAGTAAATCCATTTTCTTCTAGACTGAAATCTACTCCTTTGGTCATTAGGAAGTTGTTTATAGAATAATTGGTCTCTGCCACCAAAGTTACTAGTGCTAAGTCTTGGATAGAGAACACTCTAGAGCGCAAAAAAAAGAGGATAGAAGAAGGAGATCCCAAAAAGGATACTCTTTCATGTGACTTACAATCCAGTACTATTGTGAGAAAGGTGAAGAAAGCAAAGAAATTGTCTACATTAGGCAGAGATCCAAAAACTGGGAACTTTACCATGGAGGTAGAAAAGCCTACAAAGTAGGGCAGGTTTGAAGATTTAACTACTTCTGATTTTGAGCTACAATCATTTGATATGGGGTTAGCTCATCATGATACCAAGGTTGATTTGTGGAAATCCACTAATGTATTAATTGAAGAAGAGCTTGAGGATCTTAAGACTGCTAAAGTACAACTTAAAGCAGAAGTCAATGAAGTGACTAATTTTATCAGGCAGTTAGTTACTCTAATTGCAAGCATTCCTAGTGCCCAAATCACTTTCAACCCCAATGCTGTAGAGAATCAAGCCATCATTGCCAAGTTGCAAGAAGATAGACACTTTGGGAAAATTGGTAAAATGTGGATCAAGAGACTCAAATCTGAAGGGCTTGTAGCTATTGAGCAACTGGGTGATACTATCCTAAAGTTGGAAAAGGAAAGAAACAATATTGATAAGAATTTGCAGACTCTCACATCGGAAAGAGTGAAGTGTTAAGAGTGCATAGTAATACTGCATATAGTAGTCAAAATGAAGACTAAAGAGGCAATAAAGGCCAAGATCTTGCAGAAAAGAGATGAGCCTTTAATTGAATGGCTTCAAAGTTTGGAATTTAAAACTTAGATGATCACCAAGCTAAAGGAGGGTTACAACACATAGACATAAAAATCAAAGAAGAACAGGACAAAGATTTCAAACTCCTCCAAGGTCTTCAAACAAAGTCACAGATAAGTGGTCAAGGAAAGGATATAATCGGACTGACTAACATGCAAAAATATTTCTTTGATTATGTAGATAAACTGGTAGAACAGTCTTCCTCTCACTTGGATAAGGTACCAAAACTTCAACAGTTGAGTGGGTGCATCTATAAAGCCATGGAAGAGATGAAAGATCGGGCAGATGCAGTTAAGATTCTGGCCAAAAATCATTCCCAATGGCTCATCAGATATACTAATGTCCATATCAATAGACATGAAGAGCTTATCCCAATCATCATAGTTGTCACTGCCTATAGGGTGAAATTAGAAAAGGGGAAGAAAATAGAAGCATAAATATATTCCCTCTTATACTAAATTTTGGTTAGAGAAGTTGAACCGTTTCAGTTACCCTTTTTGTAATGGTCAAACTCTAAGATCTATATGTCCTATTTTGAAAATCAATAGAAAGGTCAACTAAATTTTGGTGCGAAGAACTTTGTTTTTGCCGAGTCAAATTCATTCATGTCTAAATGACAATGTTTTAACTATTCCATTGCATCTAGCTTTCTGTCATTTTGAATATTTCTTTAAATTGGATTTACATTTCAAGATTAAACCAAAGTTTTGTATCATGATTTGATACAGTTAATTGAGGGGAAATTTGGGTGCCATTTGTAAATTATGAGAAATGTTCTTATGAAATAGTTTGATTCATATTTTTATGGTATCATCGATCTATCAGTTTTATTCCTATGTTCATCCAAACCTTGGATTCCAAGACAATCAAGAGGATATCATTTCCTCAATGAATACTTTTGCCTGGAGACATAGAAGAAATACTGAGCATTATAGAAACACTAGTCAGGTGCTTGAACAAGAAGAAGTGAGAGTAGAAGCAGTTGAAAGAGCCATTCAAAGGAGGAATTTAAGAAGGGCACAATTCCAAGCATAGCGTAAAGCTAGATTGAAAAATTAGTGGAAATCCTAGAGTCTAAAAGATTTCTTAGAAGTGTAAAGAAACAAGGCGGTACAGATCTAGTCTTTGAGAGACTTGCAGGGATTGATTTTTCTTTACTTGAAGTACCTTGTTGAAAGAATTGAAATACTAAGAGAAAATGTAGACCTCCTTCGCCTCCCAAGAAATCATCCCTTTTGTCTACCACCTGCCAAGGGCTAACCTTGCATGGAGTAGTTGCTCCTCCTATTGTAAACCTAACACCTTATTTACCTCAGGTAGTTATGGCAGTCCCTTGGGCCGTCGTAGTCTGTCCACTATAGTTAGCAGCATATAACCCACTTCCCTCAGGGTCAAGGAAGAATTTTCCCAAATTCTCCAAAGATGGGAAAGTATCTACAAATGAACACATTGCTACTTTCTTTGCATCCATTAATATATTAGTAGTTCAAGAGGAGGATGTTACAGTCAGATTCTTTGTTGAGACCCTTGTTGAGGGTGCAACATATTAGTTTCATCACTTACTTATCTCTTCTATTATAGATTGGGCTTCTATGAGAATGAATTTCGAAAGAATATTTAAAACTACCAAAGATGAGCATGCTCTATTGACACAATTGAATTCTATAAAAAAAGAGCCTTCTATAAGCATGAGGGATTTTGCTGCTAAATTTAACAAGCTTGTTAAACATATCCCAACAAATAATCAACCTACTGCAGGTAATTTGAAAACATTTTTCATAAGTGCTATGCCACCTGATATCTGCTAAGATTTAAGAAGGACAAACCCAACCAATTTGGATCTCGCTCAGAGGACTACTGTAGAGTTAGGAGACCACATGATCTCGACAGGGAAGTGGAAACGAGAGATACAAACTCAGGCCAGTGCTAGAAATACCACATCGTCAGATGAGATGATCTAGAAATTATCCAATGAGTTCATTGCTTTCAAAAGACAACTTCCCAGATTTAACAATCCTTACTAGCAAAATTTTCAAGATCAGATTGGAAGAAATAGTGATATGAGAAATACTAATGGAAAAACATTACAATTGAATGCTCCACAACAAAGGCTAGCCATAGAAGCTCCTCCCAAAAGGGGAAACATGTGTGCTTTTCACCTAACAATAGATCATGATGGAGAAAGTTGCCTCGATGTGGCTCGTGCCTGGTAGATGCATCAAACAGATGAATGGAATGCTGGAGTATCTAGAGCTGAACTGGATTCATGCTCACATGGAGACTTTGAAAACTTATTTTTGAGTACATATCAGATTCAAAATGAGATGTGGCATGTTATGCTATTATAGATGGAACATCTTATGCTAACCTGGAGTCAAAAAGATAAAGTCCTTGTTTCCACACCTCCACCAAAAGTTAACGAGTCATCTACTTCTTACTCTAAAGATGCCAACCAAGGAGTAAAAAATTTGAAATCGGGAAAGACACAAAATTATTTTGACATTATTCAATTCTGTAAAGATTCCAAAATTTAGATTTGTCCCATAGACTATCTTAAATCTAACCCTATAGAGTTATAAAAATTAGTGGACTTTTGTAAAGGAGGGATGCAGGATTTAAACCAAAATATCATAACTTCAGTAGAAGATGAGCCTATTTTGGCAGGTCTATTTGAGCAGGGAGAGTCATCTGTTTTGGCTACTTCCTCAGGGTGAAAGCCCGACCCTTTCTATGTGTCATTATTTATTAATGGTTGCAAGTTAAGTAATTGTATAATAGACTTTGATGCCTCAGACAATGTGATTCCATCAACTGTAGCTAAGGGTTTAGGTCTCACTCTCACTAAAGCCCATGGTAGATGCTACTCCATGGATGCTAAAGAGGTCCCTTTGATTGGGAAAATCAAAGATGCCCAAGTGGCTTTAGCAGCACACCCTGAGAAGAAAATGTTGTTAACTATCATGGTTGTTGATATACCTGCTAGTTACAGTTTGTTGTTAAGAAGAATTTTTTGTAGGGATCTAGGAGGAGAAATAAAGCTGGATTGGTCTCAAGCTT
The DNA here is from genome assembly GCA_018584345.1 of Thuja plicata. Lineage (NCBI taxonomy): Eukaryota > Viridiplantae > Streptophyta > Pinopsida > Cupressales > Cupressaceae > Thuja > Thuja plicata. The sequence goes on along the minus strand of MU227537.1, from coordinate 1,111,735 downwards.
TGATCCCAGTAGGTAACAAAAACATAAAATTGGTTCCTAAAGAGAAAGCAAAGTTCACAGTACTAAAATATGATGACCCCAAAGCCCAAATTCTGTACCAAGAATTAGAATTTGGAAACTACATGCTATTTACAGATAATCATGATGAGGAAATTGAACTGGAGAGGAAAAAAGTTAGTCTGCCATTGAAGAAACGTCACCACAGATTTGAAATCTTGAGTTTTATGGTAGCTGTGCATTGCTAGGATCTGGTGCAGGCATAGTTCTAATTTCGCTAGATGGAGAATGTGAGCCCATAGCTTACAAATTGGAGTTTGGGAACACCAATAACATAGCTGAGTATGAGGCCCTAATTTTAGGAATTATTTCTGCAAAGGAGAAAGGTGTGAAAATCCTAAGAGCTCGAGGTGATGCTAAGTTAATTATGCGCCAAGTTAAAAATCAATACTCCATGAAGAATCATAGATTAAAAAACTACATGAATAAGGTATGGGATGAAATTGAAGCCTTAGATGCATTCTTTATTGAATCTGTGCCAAGAGGGTTGAATTATAAGGAAGACTCCTTAACAGGATTAGCCTCATTGCTCCTCCCTCACCCAGATTTCAAAAATAAGAAGTATCAAATAGAGGTGGTGTATAGACCATCTATACTTGACAATATAGAAGATTGGCAAGTGTTTGAAGATGACCAGAATCTCCTTCTTTTTTTAGAGAGTGGTGGTGACTTTCATAAGGATGCTCTTGGTAGTCATAAAGGAGATTGTCATGATAAACATAAGAAAGATAAGTCAGGTATCATCCAGTTGCAAGGTAATATTATCCCTCCTCATTTGGTCACATTTGAAAATTTTTTCAATAGGCATGATACCTTTGTTAAAAATAAGAGGATTGAGAGAGGTCCTACCACTGGCGAATACGAAGGAATAAACATTGGAATTGAGAAAGACCCTAAGATGATCAACATTGGGAAATGTTGTACTGAGGAAGAAAGGGAAGAGGCCAGAAAAATCTTCCTAGAATACCAAGATGTCTTCACGTGGAGTTATGAATATTTAAAAAGATTCATGGATGGAAAATTCAAACATCAAATTCCCCTAAAACTCGATACTATTCCATTTAGGAAAAAACAAAGGAATTATAACCCCAAGGTTGTTCATACAATATTTAGGGAAGTTGATAAAATGCTTAAGGCTAAGATCATATACCCTATCCATCATTCTACCTGGGTAGAAAATATAGTTCCTATGAGAAAGAAAAATGGGGAAATAAGAATCTGCGTAGACTTTAGAAATCTTAACCAGTCTTCCTTGAAAGATAATTACACTCTTCCCAACATGGACCACCTATTGCAGACCATGGCTAGGGTTGAGATGATTTCCATGTTGGACAACTTCTTGGGGTACAATCAAATAGAGATGGAATTTACAAATGGGTCATACCATTCATCACATAGATGACATAGAAGACTATTGGGCCAACTGCAAGGATGATCTAGAAAGTAGAGATAGATTCTATGTAAGGTTAACTATTGAACAAGTCAAAAGGTTCAAAGTTAAGATTGTAGTTGAAGGCGTAGAAGATGATGGCTAGCATATGTATGATGATACATACATGGAGAAGATTAATCCCCTCCCTATAATCTCTGATCCCATGCTAGGTCAAGCTATTGATGACTTGCAGACCTTGATGGGTGGATTCTACAAAAGAAAAGAGCAATGGATCGAATGGATGATGGGCATAAGGAAGAGGTCAGAAAGGAAGCCTCCTTCTCAAAAAAATCCTACAAAAGTGACCATGAACACTCCTGCATCATCCTTAATGACTATCCCAACTATAGCTAAAGAGCCATCTCAACCAGCAGGTAGAGGCGATGAACCTCCCGAGAAGGTAGTTCCACCAGAAAAGATATGTGGAGATGGCTCGCTTCCTATTATTGGTTCAACAGAAGTAGTTTCCATAGATCCAGTCAAGCCTACAGTCGAACCCATTAAAATTGCATAATTAAAGAAACCATTCAAAGCTAGAACTTTGGATACACAAGGTGATACCTCGATTCAAGACACTCCAAGGCGAGGGTCCCCCATTATAGTAGATGTGGGTGAGGAAAGTTCCAATACTTCAGCAATAAAATCAGATGAAGAGATTGAAAAGAAATAGAAAGTTTCTTAAGTCACTAAATTAGTTTCCTCTTCTCCTACCTCAGTAAATCCATTTACTTCTAGAATGAAACCTACTCCTCCATCATTAGGAAGTTGTTTATAGAAGAATTGGTCTCTGCCACCAAAGTTACTATTGCTGAGTCTTGGATAGAGAACACTCTACAACGCAAAAGAAAGATGATAGAAGAAGGAGCTCCCATCAAGGATACTCTTTCATGGGCCTTACAATCTAGTACCACTATGAGAAAGGTGAAGAAAGCAAAGACATTGTTTACATTAGGCAGAGATCCAGAAACTGGGCACTTCACCATGGAGGTAGCAAAGCCTACAAAGGAGGGCAGGTTTGAAGATGTAACTGCTTCTAATTTTGAGCTACAGTCATTTGATATGGGGTTAGCTCGTCGTGATACCAAAGTGGATTGGTGGAAATCCACTAATTTAGTAATTGAAGAAGATCTTGAGGAGCTTAAGACTACTAAAGTACAACTTAAAGCAGAAGTCAATGAAGTGGCTAATTTTATCAGGCAGTTAGTTACTCCAATTGCAAGCATTCCTAGTGCCCAAACCACTTTTGACCCCAATTTTGTAGAGAATCAAGCCACCATTTCCAAGTTGAAAGAAGACAGACACTTTGGGAAAATTGGTAAAAGGTGGATTGAGAGAATCAAATTTGAAGGGCTTGTAGCTATTGAGTAGCTGGGTGATACTATCCTAAAGTTGGAAAAGGAAAGAAATAATATTGATAAGAATTTGCAGAATCTCACATTGGAAAGAGAGAAGTGTCAAGAGTGCATAGTAATGATGCATATAGTAGTCAAAATAAAGACTAAAGAGGCAATAAAGGCCAAGATCTTGCAGAAAGGAGATGAGCATTTAATTGAATGGCTTCAATGTCTAGAATTTAAAACTGAGATGATCATCCAAGTTGAAGGAGGGTTACAACAGACATACATCAAAATCAAAGAAGAACATAACAAAGATTTCAAACTCCTCCAAGGTCTTCACACAGAGTCACAAACAAGTGGTCAAGGAAAAGATATAATCAGAGTGACTAACATGCAAAAATCTTTCTCCGATTATGTAGATAAACTGGAAGAATAGTCTTCCTCTCACTTGGATAAGGTATCAGAACTCCAATAGTTGAGTGGGTGCATCTATAAAGCCATGGAAGAGCTAAAAGATTAGGTAGATGCGGTTAAGATTCTGGCCAAAGATCATTCCCGATGGCTCATCATATATTCTAATGTCCATATCAATAGACATGAAGAGCTTATCCCAATCATCACAACTGTCACCGCCTATAGGGAGAAATTAGATAAGGGGAAGAAAATGAAAGCATAAATATATTCCCTCTTATACTAAATTTTGATAGAGCTTGTAACAGATAAATGTTTGTTTATCATTTCTGGTTAGAGAAGTTGAACCGTTTCGGTTACCCTTTTTGTAACGGTCAAACTCTGAGATCTATATGTCCTATTTTGAAAATCAATAGAAAGCTTAGCTAAATTTTGGTGTGATGAACTTCATTTTTGCTGAGTCAAATTCATTCATGTCTGAATGCCAATGTTTTAACTGTTCCATTGCATTTATATTTCTATTAATTTGAATGTTTCTATAAATTGGATTTACAGTTCAAGATTAAATCGAAGGTTTGTATTACGATTTGATACAATTAATTGAGGGGAAATTTGGGTGCCATTCATAAATTATGAGAAGTGTTCTTAGGAAATAGATTGATTCATCTTTGTTATTTTATCATCGATCTTTCATTTTTGCATTTGTATCTTCATTATTTACCACCGCATTACCAATTTTAGGATCTTATATGATTGATAAAGTCTTAATATTGGATAGATAGAAAGCTAAATCTATTTGACTGAGCTAGTTCCTGTCTAGGCCTCGTTCAAATTACCTCTTCTATTCTCAGGTCAAGAACAAACCCCCATTAAATTAGGAAAGAACAAAATTCATTGAAGATTAATCACTTAAGGGAGTTGTACCTTCAAATTTAGAGGGAAATTAGTTATCCAGTTACATTTCCCAACTGTTGTATTCGATTATTTCTTTAATATTTGGATATTTTAGAGTTAAAGTGAAAAAGAACATTCTGTTTACCAACATGCTATTATTCCTAACAATTGCTGCAGGTTAAATCCCTTAACAGGGTAGATCCTAACATATCTTTATTGTAAATCCTTTAGTAGGGTAACTTATTAATTGAAGGTTAAAATACTCTAACAAGGTAAAATCTAACAAGTCTTTTGGTACTTCTAAAAAGGTACTAGTCACTTTTAATAGGGTGAACCCTAGAAAGGGTATTGTAGCTCCTAATAGGGCAAACACTTTTTACTGCAACAAGGTGATTTGTGGGTTTCATCATGGGCGCGGTTTTTCCCTCTAACAAGGGTTTTCACATGAAAAATATATGTGTCATATGTGATGGTTTTATGGATTTTTGACATTGTTTACTTCTATTTGATAATATCAATTGCATGTTTCATTATTTGGAAGTTTCTATTTAGCTCTGTTAGATTGGTGGTGAAATTTCTTAAGTACTTGTTTACACTGATTCATCCCCCTTTCAATGCTTGTGCATACTAACAATTGGTATCGGAGCATTGGTCCTCTTGATATTAAGCTTAACCACTTGGGGAAAAGATACCTAAAAACCAACATGGAGAGTTATAGGTATGATGAGTAGCTTGAGGATGCGAACAAAGTAATCAATATACTAAAAGAAAAGTTGAGGTAATCCCTTGAAAAAAGAAGAGAACTCACTGAGTAGTTGATGGAAATCCAAGATTGCATTGAGAAACTATCTAAAGGTAGTGTGTCTAAAGAATCTAAGGAAGCAATTGTAGATCTGTTGGATAAGAACAAAGGACTTAAAGAAGAGGTGGAAATTTTGAAAAGAGAGCTTGAAAGTTAGTCTATGAGGATGTGTGAAGGTATTAAAGGAAGAAGAGCTACCGAGGATGAAAATAAAATTGTTGAAGATGCCCTAAAGGCTAAAGATGAAACCCTAACATAAAATTTGGAGAAACTATTCATATTAGAGAAAGAAGTTGATGTATTGAATGAACACTTACATGACACAAATGAATAAAACAATGACTTCTTAAGAGAGAATGAGGGGTTGAGGAAAGAGAATGACAAGATGAAAGAAGAGCTTAAAGTTGTAAATAATCTACTAGATAAATTCAATAAGAGTTATGCTAAACTTGATGAACAACTTGCTAGTTAGAGGAGGATTGGAGAGAAACAAGGTCTAGGTTTTTCAAACTTTGAAGCTGGTGAATCATCTCGCACTAAGGACATCAATGCAAGAGACAAATAAACACCCAAGGTGAACAAAAACATTGGTAAGAGAAGGTGTAGACCGATATGTTTTAATTATCATAAGGAAGACTGCACTACTAATGTATGTTGGTTTTGTTGGGTTTAATGGGAAGTAGTACTAAGAGGGGAGGGGTGAATCAGTACCTCTAAATTTTTTTATGTTCTTTTACTCAATTAACCTTTGTAATTAATTGCATATCCATTCCATCTGAACTGTACTATATTTGTGTAAGTTATATCAATTCATAACATTAGTAAACATATGATTCATTCATAGAAACATTTATGAACATAATTGACACATAATACAAGATATGATATCATAGAAAACTCCTATTAAGAAGTAAAATCTGTGGTGGGGATGGCACCCAAAAAACTTCACTATCTGCAGAATGGAAGGGGCCGGTTAAGGATTACAATTTTGATCACTTCTGATGATCCACCCTGTTAGGAATATCGGTGGAGACATTTTAAAGTCTACTCTATTAAGATATTTTAGAAACACTATTAAGTATGCACTCGGTTAAGAGATTTGATATAGGACTGTTAAATCCACCTTTCTTGAAAGGATTTCTTACACTTTGCTTAACTTGTTAGAATGATAGCGAATTACAAATTGAACTGGTAAGTGCGATCTCCTATTTCTGATACAGATCCTATGTAGTTCACATACAAAATAATATCACCTTAACTGTGATTGAATATTACCTCTGATTATCGGTTTCCTTTGTTCTTGGTTCAGCTAACCAAATTCTTCTTTTTTTGCTCTGGTTCTTGAAACTCTCAATTCAATCCATAGATGTGCTTGTTCTATTTCTCTCTCTCTCTCTCTTGCACACACATTCTAATGAATGATTACATCATATATTTATAGATTTATTTATTGCATCAAGTTGATGATAAAATAATGTTAACTCTAAAATTAGGTTTACAACTTGCACCTATATCTCCTAGTCTATGTTCTTTAAATCAGTTAGACTGATTAAAACACTTACATTAATGTTTCTTGTCCCTAAAGAAATGGATTTAAAAACAATTAAATGTCCTATAAATATAATACCCTTTCTTTATCTGATGTGGAAGTTAGATCCACTTTTTGCAGTCTGCAACTGACTTTCAGTTCTGTCTTTTGTTCATGCTTGACTGTCCTTCGGTTTTTACTGTCGGTTGCACTGAATCTATTTCATTGGTCTGCTTTATAAATTGCATTTTAGTTTCCTCTGTCGGGTTCCTCTTTAACTCTTTGTATTGTGATTTTCAGTTTACACACTTCCTTATGTCATTGGTTTTCTCTGTACTTAGTCATTTTCGGTGATCTGCCAATCTGATCTTCGGTTCGCCCTTTACTGTCTTTTGGTGTAAGCTTGCCGAAAGTGTTGTTTGAATACTAATGAAAAATTAATGTCATCGATCTCCCCCTTTGACATTAGTATCAAAAACTGATATGTGCAAAATACTAACAAAATGTTAAGTATATACAACATATATAATCCTTAGTCATTTAATGACTCCCCCTATGTATATGCCGTTATATCTGTACATATGATATATTTTCCTTCTTCATATCACTGTCTTTTTATGAATTCCTTCTTCATATCACTTTCTGTTAACAAATATACATATACATATCTACCTTTTTCCCATTCTTACTAAGTGTACATAACATTTTCAATGATATTTTGTACAAGTATCATTTCCCCCTTTATTTGATATTAAGGGCAAAGGTTAATTACCTTAGAGCTTATCAAAAATGTGTGAATGAGAAGAATTCATGTCATCCATCATTTTCTCCCATTGCTCCTTCAGGTTTTCTAGAGCCATCTGCTCAAGTGTTATCTTGGCATGCATATCATAGATTCTATCTTCTACAGACATCTTGGGAGTTGCTATCAGTTGCCTTGCAGAATTGATATCCTGTTGTAGCAGTGTGAGATTTGGTAGATTTTGAGCCTGTAGCTCGGTTAATTCTTCTCTGAATTGTGTCTCTACTTCCCACAGCTCTTGCCTTAACCATTTTACTTCTATGATCTTTTCATAATGCAGTTTGACTACATTTTATCCATCGGTTGTTAGGCTACTAGCATTGTTTGCTAGCTCTGTATCTAGCTTTGCTATATTTTCACTATTTTCTTGAGTGAACTTTTCAATTGTGCTTAGCTTTTGGATTAAGTTTATAGCTTCAGATATAATGGGATCTAATTCTGATTTGAATTCTGATAGCTTTACCTTATTTTCAGCCACTTCTTGGCTGATGTTCTCTAGAAGCTTTTGTTGATACTTCATTTCTGCTCTCTCCTTAGTTTCTTTCTCAGCATCAATGTTTTGAGTTGTGATGGCATCATTGAGGATAGCTATTTGATCAATTATGGGCTTTCTTTGATCATTATCAACATCGGGTACAATCTGGTGTAGAATGTCTCATGTTGTCTCTAGTACCATTGATTCCTTATGCTATTTCTTCAGCTTTTCTTGTAATGCCTTCCTTTGGCATATCTCCCCATATTCTTGTAGTGCATCCATATCAAGTGTAGTGGGGTCACACTTCAGTATTTTAATGATTTCATCAAGTGTAACCTCCAACTTGTTCTTCTTTGTCTTCTTCTTCTTCTTTTTGTGACTCAGTGGAGTGTAGTATCATTGCTAATTTCTAAGCCTTTTTTGTTGTACTTGATGATGTGATCTGTTGTGCTTCTTTCTACTGCTTTACATCAATTTCATCTAATTGAGTGTTTGCAAACATCTCTACATTCACCTTAGCATCATCTGTAGCATTTTTGTCTATTTTCTTAGGAGTTTCATCTTTTGGTTTGTCTCCTTCATTTGAGTCCTTTGCATCATCTTCCTTGGTGTTCTCATTCTTCTCTTGAGTATCCACATCTTTGTCCTTATCTCCTTTTGTAACCTTTCTAGTGCCAGTTACATTCTGAGTATCTCTGATGTTTTGCTGATCATCGGTGTTATCTTTATTTTCTTCTTCTCCTGCATCCTTTGGAGATTCCTTGTTAGGTGTTTTACTTGATTCTTGTATGATATTGATGAATTGTATCAATATTGGTAGTTTTCTTTGAATTTTCACCTACGCTCTATCAATTGTTGTGTCCTTTTCATTGGTTGTATCTTTTACAATTGTGACATCTTCATCCTTATTGATTTCTTTTCCTGGGTCATCGGTAATGTCGATGATATTAGTGTCTACAATGTTGTCATTTGTGGTATCATCCCATGTTTCATCTACCACATCTACATATTTGTTCCCTATTGTATCATCTTCCTCTTTATCCAGCTCAATGGATGTATCATCTTTGATTGCCTTATCAACATCTTGTTGTTGAAGGTCTTTGTCAGGGTTGTCTTTCTCAACTGGCCTATTCATGATCTTGTACCATTTTGTTGTGACTGTCCTTTTCAAGTTCAATCAGCTTGCCTTCAAGAAATTTGTATGCCCGTAGCTTTGGTGAGAATTATTTCTTGTGTTTCTCTATCATTTCATGTATTTCTACCTTTGTTGTTTCAGGAAGGATTAGAGAGATAAGTAATCTCTCTCTAATTTCTTTCTCATTTGCCAAAGCAAATGTCCAATGGGTAGCTAATCCATCCAAGAGTTCCTGTGGTACATAACTTCCTTCAAATTTCATGGGTACATATTTGAATTTATAAATCTTAGCTATCATGGCTTCTTTAATTTTATTTTAATCTTCCTGATTTCTTTTCCCCCATTTTCTAATATGTGGATTAGTAATAGATCAAAAATTTGCAATGTAAACACAAATGTCATCAATGGTGTCAGGTTCCTTTACCTTGACATTTTTTTCCTCTAAGGCTTCATCTCACTTAGTATCCTCTATATCCTCTCAGGTTCTAATGAATTTTTTACCCTTCTTATTTTGTCCATTCTTCGGTGCAGGTGCTTTTCTCTTATACATCCTGACTTTTCCTTTCTTAAGAGGTGGAGTAGATTATTTGGACGTCTGGCTTCTGGTCCTTGAAGTAGTTGTAGTTCTTGGTCTCTTTGATGGTGGAGGAGGTGGTGAGTCTGACTCTATTTCCTCTGATTCAGTCTTTTCTTCATCTTTACCGACAGACACTTGTTCTTTGGTTTCCTCCTCTTGTTCTATCTCTTCATCTTGCTCAACTTCTCCCTCTTCTACAGATAGAATCTTCTTGAGATTATTTACCATTTTGTCCTTCCTTTTTACTATCTGTTTGACTACTAGGCCTGATTTAATTCTTATCTTGGCCTCCTCATATGTGCCAAACCTTGGTTGCTTTTTGTCCAGTTGCTCATTGATTAAGGCATCAATTGCCTTTGTTGTAAGATCAATGTTGATCACATATTCCAGTGGTTGCAACCATGTTGTTCTTGCTACTACAGATTTGATAAGTATGATTTGTGTCAACCATGAAGCATATCTCATCCTTAAATTTCTTGATGAGTTGCTCAGGGATTCTTACCCTCTTTTGCATTAGGTCTTTGAATACATTAAAGTATTCATCCATGACAGTTTCAAAATTAAATCCTAGGGCATCTATGTGCTCATTGATTTGCATGGTTACCGGCTTGGTGCTATCCCATTTTACATCTCCAATAGATGGGAACTTTTCTTGAAAATAAAAGAAAATGCACATGAGTAATGAGCCAAACTTACATGTGTTTGACTTTGCATTCCTCATTGTCTTGAGATTTTATTTCAACTGATTCAGGAGTAGCTCAGAAAAATATAACTGTGTACCTTTCTTCATGATTTTGTAAGTTGTATCCACAACACTTGATGAAATACTATTTAATCTTCTAGCCTGGAAGAATTTGTAACTCAATACACATGCACCAAACTTAATTTCATCATTGGCTATGGTTGTCACTTTCAGTCCACGCCCATCCCATTTGGCTCTAGTCATCTTTTCAATTTTTGCCTTTGGTGGATGCTTGAGTGCCTTTACTTTATCGGTTACAGGGTAATTAGTGACTGCATGGATGGCATCTTGGGTGATTTCCTTCAGCTCATCCAACCATAACTTGTTATTGTGCATTCTGCTTAGCACTAACCTTATCCACTCGGTCTCGAAGACCTTCAGAAACTTTAGGGCATTGGTAAGCCCTTTTACCTCAATATGTTTGTGTTCATCCTTAAGTGTTCCATCTTCATTATAAAGCTTCAGGTAAGATTCTTCCATCTCTAACATTCTAATCTCTGTAATCTTGCAGTGTATGAAGGATCAGACATCCTCAACCAGCAAAAACCTAGCTGGTATGTGTGAGAGCACACCAGTGTCATTGGGTTGTGATGCAACCTATGGATGAATATTATATTTGGGTTCCTCACATGCATTGTTTTTGATGAGTTTGAATTCATCCTTCTTAGCCTTTTTAGATTTTACAGATCATGATGTTGATGCCATTTTTAGAAATTAGGGCTTCTATGTAAATGCATAAAGAATGGAGTTATCAGTCTGTAGACCTTACTATTGTGTTTGCACAGATCTTTGAACTATCTTGGAGTGCTTGATGGTTGAGTCGTGATCACTCTACAACTTGGTTTCTTTCTGCTCAAAATTTCCTTTGCTCGCTCTGCTCTAGGTATCATGACAAATGAGTCACTCTGATGCCCTATTTATAGTCGTTGCCCTAAAATGTGTGTAATAAATGCTTACCAACTCATCGGTGTCTAAAGGCTGAGTTCGTCGGTGAAGTCTTTATTACCATTGGTGAAGCTTGTAATGTTTCTGAGCAGTCAAAGTTGACTTAGCCTTTACCGATAGGTTTTGGTAACACAGACAATTTGTTCATGTGCTTGTTTACCGATACAGCTCGGTCAATACTAGAAATTTTTTCTTATAACCAATCTCGCTTGGTATATGTAGACAATATTTCCTTTCAATGTATACTGATGGGTTTCAGTATATATATATGCTTGAATACTTAATTTACATATTTTTCAACAAGTATAACCATTATGCATCTTTCTTATGCTAATTTGGAATTATTTCAGCATATTATGGAACTGATGTAAAGTAATAGCTTAGTGTTAATGTAGTTCCATACTTACTTTTTCTTCTTAGGCGGGGTTGATGATGTCACCGGATCCATTGGATGGGGTGTCACCATTTGTATTGCTTGTTCCAGCTTCATCATTTCTTGAATCTTTTCTCCACATCTTGTCTCTAGCCTTTTGGATATCTTTAATGGTGTTTCCATTAGGGTATATGCTTGTCTCTATCATTCGGTCTCTGCATTCCTTTTTGAAATGACCAAATTTCTGATAGTGTAAGCATGCCATTCTGGGGTTAGTCCATCTTCTAGAATTTCTAGTCCATAGTCTCATACAATTTGCAGCAATGTGATCATACCTTCCACATGCTGTACAATTTGTCCAAGTATTGTAGTCCCATACATACTGATTATTGATTCTCTTCGGTTGATATGGAGTTTCATGATCTTTTGGCTTTCATGCCTACCTTTTCTTTTTCCAGCATTCAAGACTTGTGTGCCCATTGATCTTTCATGTAGGATAGTATTTGTCCATGTAGGTTTGCTTCCTTGGCTATTCTATCTTAGACTTACATTCTTATGCCTCATGTCCCTTTTTGTTACATTTATAACAGAATCCTATGAATGAAGGTGTAGATTTAGGAATACCTTTGATTTTGCCTCTGCACACATTTGCTGTGTGACCTTGCTTTCCACAGTGTTTGCATGTAAGCTTTCTTGGTCTTGGATTTTCATAAACATTCTTTGGATTGGATTGATTTGATGATTCTCCATTTTTGGTAAAGCCTAGACCATTGTTATTGTTGACTCTTCATTGTCCTTCCAGAAAATCATCCATTCTTTTATTTCTCTCTTCAGCCTTTCTGATAACTTCATTACGATGTTGTTGAATTATAACCTCATGCTTTAGTTTTTCATTTTCTTCTCTTAGTTCACCGATAATCTGTATTCTTTCAATGAGTTCAACACTTATTCTATTTTCTTCTTGACTCATGAGAATGATTTTATTTGTGAGCTCATGGTGATGCTTTGCATTTCTTTGAATTTCTAACTCCTTTTCTTGCAGTTTGTCTGTAATCTTCCTCCTGTCATCAGTAGCTAGTGTTCTTTCTATGTCAACTTGTCTAGCAAAACTCATCACATCAATCATTCTAACCATCTAGGTCTCTTGACCGATTTGTAGCATCTTTATTTGTTCTGTCAGATGTTGATTGATCTCCTTTAGATTTGTGACATTCTCTTCTGATGTATTTGATGTTTTGCTTGCATTTGATCCTGAAGACTCAAATAAATCTAGAATCTCTTCTTCTTGATAATCCTTTTCATTGCTTTGAGTTTCCATTCCTTTCCTCTCATCCAACATCTCTCTCATCTTGATTCTAGCTTCTTTATACTGTTCATAGAACATCTATATCTCAAGTTTTTTATTCTCAATATTCTTATCAATTTTGTACTTCTCCATTGTATGATATTTTGTCTTAAGCCTTTAAGCTTTTCAAAGAAGAGACTTAGCTTTGATACCAATTGTTGGGTTTAATGGGAAGTATTACTGAGAGGGGAGGGGTGAATAATTACCTCTAAAACTTTTTATGCTCTTTTAATCAATTAACCTTTGTAATTAATTACATATCCATTCCATCTGAACTGTACTATCTTTGTGTAAGTTATATCAATTCATAACATTAGTAAACATATGATTCATTCATATAAACATTTATGAACATAATTGACATATAACACAAGATATGATATCGTAGAAAACTTCTGTTAGGAAGTAAAAACTGTAGTGGGGATGACACCCACAAAACTTCACTATCTGCAGAATGGAAGGGGCCGATTAAGGCTTACAATTTTGATCACTTCTGATGATCTACCCTGTTAGGAGTATCAGTGGAGACCTGTTAAATTATACTCCCTTAAGAACTTTTAGAAACACTATTAAGTATGCACTCAGTTAAGAGATTTGATATAGGACTGTTAAATCCACCTTTCTTGAAAGGATTTCTTACACTTTGCTTCACTTGTTAGAATGATAAAAAATTACAAATTGACCTGGTAAGTGAAATCTCCTATTGCTAATACAGATCCTATGTAGTTCACATACAAAATAATATCACCTTAACTATGATTGAATATTACCTCTGATTATATGTTTCCTTTGTTCTTGGTTCAGCTAACCAAATTCTTCTTTTTCTGCTTTGGTTCTTGAAACTCTCAATTTAATCCATAGATGTGCTCATTCTATTTTTCTCTCTCTTGCACACACATTCTAATGAATGATTACATCATCTATTTATAGATGGATTTATTTCATTAATTTGATGATAAAAATAATGTTAACTTTAAGATTAGGTTTACAACTTGCACCTTGATCTCCTAGTCTATGTGCTTTAAATCAGTTAGACTGATTAAAACACTTACATTAATGTTTCTTGTCCCTAAAGAAATGGATTTAAAAACAATTAAATATCCTATAAATAGAATACCCTTGCTTTATCTAACGTGGAAGTTAGATCCACTTTTTGCGGGCTGCAACTGACTTTCGATTCTGTCTTTCGATCATTATTGACTGTCCTTCGGTTTTTACTGTCGGTTGCACTGAATCTATTTCATTGGTCTACACTGTAACTTTCATTTTGGGTTCCTCTATCGGGTTCCTCTTTAACTCTTGGTATTTTGATTTTTGGTTTACACACTTCCTTGTGTCATCGGTTTTCTCTATACTTAGTCATTTTCATGATCTGCCAATCTGATCTTCAATTTTCCCTTTACTATCTTTCGATGTAAGCTTTCTGAAAGTGTTGTTTGAATACTAATGACAAATTAATGTCATCAGGTTTAAACCTATTGGTCCTAATGTTATACCTAGAGGTCCTACTACTAGATACGATAATTCCTATGGTAGAGGTGATAAATACTAAGCTAGATATAATGCATTCTAAGGAACTTGTTGTTACTGCAATAAGTTTGGACATAAATCTAATGAGTGCAGGGAAAGAATCAACTATCAATGATCATATGATTACAACAGTTAGAGACCTAATAATCAGGGTAACCAATCATATGTTACCTATTTTATTTGTTACAATAATGGATGTATGGCCATGCAATGTAGATTAAGGTTAGCTAGAGGCAATGATGGACCTTAGAATCAAACATGTATGAATTTTTATATATGTAACAAAGTTGGTCATCTTGCTAGATCATGTAGAGAAAGAAAGAATACTTGCAGGGACCAACCGATGAAAAAAGATGCAAATGATAAAGGGAAGAAAATTGTTGATGTTGAAGAATTCAAAAGTGAAATGATGAAGACATGGGTGAAGAAAGGTGAATTTAAATCTTCTGATTCGACTGAGAGCTCCATAGGTTCAGGAAATGTGGAGAATCCACCAGTGAACTAAGTCCGATATGACTGAGGGAGCACTGAAAGGAAAAATCCTAAATAACCCCTATTAGTGAATGAGCGGTAAGATTCATATGCACATTGAGATGCCTATTTTTGATTTCATGATGTTAGTGATGTATGCACCCTAAAATGGTCGCCTAGACTATGGGCCCCATTTATCATTTTATCAATTTATCAAAATTCTTGAATCAATGCTTTGCAACATTTTCAATTCAAATCAATTTCTTTGATCAAATCGTAATTAATTTAATTATTTCAATATTTCTTAAGGTTTGATCATTTTTCAATTATATTATTTAAATAAAAGAAAACATCTCTTAAATGAAATAATTTTACTTAATTAAAATATCCCCTTTTAATTAAATGATTTTATCTTATTTAATTAATATCCCTCTTTTAATTAAATAATCTTATCTTATTTAATTAAAAGAAAATTCCTCTTTTAAACAAATAAAATCCCCACTTAAAGCTCTCTTTTTGATAAAAAAGAAAAAAAATCAAATAAAAATCTTTTTTTCTCTACATCTTCCTAAGTGGTGGGCTTTTTTTTGCCTCTTAATCATAGCCCTTTGATCTTGCCTTTTGAAGATTTAAAGCAAATAGGTCAACCAAGATTTAATCTCCACCATTGCTTTATTTTCCTTTTTTTACTTCTTAATCTCCACCGCCCATTGCTCTTTATAAGGAAGCCCTCCTTCTCATTTGCATAATTATAATAATAAAAAAATACACACATTCTTTAGTTTATTGTTATGCTGCAGGTTTTGAGAGCAATTTTGGAGGAGAATTTGAGCACTTGAGCTTGGATATTGCAACTTCTCTCCTCTTGTCTTCTTCTCTCATGCATTCATGACAATTCATTTAGATTAATTTTGCATTTGCATTTTAGATAAAATCATATTTTCTTTCATAGATTAATTTTGCATTCGTATTTTCTTTCATAGAATAATCATGCATTGTTATCATATAGATTAATTCCATTATCATATAGACAAAATCATGCATTATCATATAGAATCTCTCATTTTATGGTGTACTTGCAGGGGCACAAACTAGGTCAACCTGAGGGCCTCTATCACACACCTTTGCACTCCATGAATAGAGAGCTATGAGTCGCCATTTGAGACCTCATTCTTGAGTGATCTTGAATATAATTATTCATAGAAGTGTGACACATTTTTAGCACACATTTTTGGCGCCCACCATGGGGCAGAACATCCATTCTGTCATTACATTTGAAAATTTCTTCTATCTTTTGTCTATTATTCTCTCAGTATTTTTAAAGCTCTCTTTTTGAGCCAAATTTGACAGCACCATTGCGTCTAGAACATCATTTCGGTTGAAAACGACTGTAAACATGCCTATACTTGTCAAAAGTTGAATATGTGGCAAAAACATTTTGCCCAAGGAGGTCGTACAAACAGTTGCATGAAAATCGAGGCAGATTTTGGATTTTTCTACACGCAGCCCGAGGCATATTTTTTGAAAAAAATAAAAAATAAATAAAAATAAAAAAATGAAATTTTTTTTACTATGTTAAATTTAACGGCCATATGACCATCAAAATCTGGACCTTCCATGATGGCCCCTAGCCCATCAAATTTAAGCTTGCAGTCTGCTGACGTCAGCAGGGTTTGAAAAGTCTTTGCCTTCACCATTGGAGTTTTTGAAATTATAGTCTAATTTCAAATGATCATATCTTGCTCATTTTAGGTCCAAATTGAGTGCAATTTTTTTTTATTTTGGGTAGAATTGTTTGAAGATTTCTGGGTTGTTCTTAGTTTTTATATTTTAATCACATAGGTATCAAAAATTGTAGGTTTGCATCACTGTACCTATCTAATCCTCTGTTTTGCAAATTCTGAAGCCTCGTATGGGCTCATACGGCAACATTTTTGAGTAAAACTTTTTTTTAAAGTGCGTGATTTTTCATCTACTTTCTGAATATGCAATCAGATTTTTGATTTTATGATTTTTCTAACATTGACCAATCTTTGGCTT
>MU227537.1:1044336-1094674 GCA_018584345.1 Thuja plicata | reverse complement strand
TTGTTTTGTTTTATTAAAATAGGAACCCACATGCAGGACTTCTAAAATGAACTTCTATTTGGTATTTTTAGGAATGACAATAATGTTAGGAAACTATGCTCTCGCCCTTTTGGGATGATCAGAAATCTAGAAACATTATTGTCATTTTCTTATATGTTTGAGGTGTCTTTTAGATTATAATCCTAAGAATTATATGAACGCATCCTCTCCCCTCACCTTTGTGGATCTTGGGTGTAAGAGAAACTCATATAATTCTTTTAGTGTGGATACCTCCCAAGTGCTTTAAAAGAGCCAGTGATAATGGATTAACCAACCGGTAATAGACTAAAGCCAAGCCCTTCCAACTGGTATATAAAAAATGTCATTGTGATTAGTCTCGCAGTGGATAGGTGTGAATTTGTTGTGGCAACCAAAATATCCTCTAGTACCCTAGTGGTGCGTTAAAGTCCCTACATTGTTAAGGTGAAAACCTTGATTTGAAAGGATTGGGAGAGCCCCCTTAATTGGGAAAATGACTTGATCACAACTACCTGAATGGATGCCTTGACTACAAACTTTGTTTTAGTAACCAAAAACCCTCTATCTATTGGTGCAAAAGGTTAGATACCGACTAAGACGTCCCACATTTTCATGGCTCTTAGTAGAGACAACATTCCTTTGGGAATAAATTCTCTTGGGATTCTAAGCTTGGTGTGCCTAAGAAGTGAGTGAACATGTAAGGAGGAGCTCGTGCCTCCAAGCTTCTAAGTTGTCCGCTATGAGTAAGCATGGATGAACTTTGGTTCAAGTGAGAATTCAACAGATATTGTCATGGCTTACCTAGGTTTTGATGTGACTGTTTCTTTTACAACAAACAATCTGCTTGATGTGTATTGCGTGAGTGAAAGATCAAAACATATACCCAATCATTAAGAATAACACCAAAACGATCAACAAATCTGCATTCTTAAGTGTCAAACTGTCAACTTTCTCATTTTTTCTATCCCGTCATTTTCAGTCTTCCTGGGCTGATCTAGATCATATTAGGTCACTTACCCCATTGTTAGAAGCTTGTTTACACTTTGGATTCTTGTGTTTTGACCTCTTAAACTAGTAATCTTTGGTTTCACAAGTGACCTTGTTTGGTGTTGGTGAACTAGAAAATGCCCTTGTTGAGAAGATAAACCTTTAGATCCTTTGATAACACACTTGAAGAGTCTTAGTAATCTCTTGTCCATTCACTTCCATACAAAATTCAAATTCAATCAATATAACTTGGGTAAATCATCCTCCTGATCCATATGTGTTAGGGTATTCACCCATTTATTGGGCACCTCTATGGCAGTGTTGGTTTATACCTCTTGCTAAATTCTATCTTATCACCTCTCTTTTGGACAAGTGAGTTCTTTTACTATCCTAGTTTGGTACCAACGTTTCTTAGGGTCATCCTATCACCTAGTACCTTTTCTTTCATGCTAGTCACAACAAGATATCAAGTAAATCAAGGAAAGCAACCTCAAGTTGTTTTTAACCAATTACCCTTAGTTCAAACTCGCCAAAAACATAAGGGAAAAGAACCCACATTTGATCAATCACCTAGGAACAATTCTAAAGTTTGGTTTGACTCCAAGAGTCACCTTAGTGAGTTGAGTACCCACTTAGCATCATCTCATTTGGATATGGATATGAGTTACACGTTGACTCGACGAGATAGGGAGGATATGGATAAACATCTTGATGATATATTTGAGAAACATAGAGATTCCATTCCAGTTGGTCATTCCTCTCATGGACATCGATCAGTCTCACCCCTTATCTCAACTAGATATATGGATGCACACCAAAGGGCTGAAAGAGATAAGCGACAAGCCTATCAAGAAGCACAATTACATCATGACAACCAAAATGATGAGCCTTATGATACTTGGGTGAACACAACATATACCAATGACTTGTTTATACATTCAGGACCAAGTTCACCACCCAAAATTCCTTCAAGATACACGAGTGAAAGAATCAAGAGAATTGAGTGTGAAAAGAAAGCCTTCCTAGATGGACAAGCTAAAAAGGAAGAGAAATTTAGACTCCTAGAGTTGGAGAGAAAAACTTTGTTGGAAATGGAAAGGAAGGCCTACCAAGAAGATTAAGACAGACTCTTCACCCAACAACACAATGATCAATTCAACAATATGCATGTTGGTGGTGGAAACAACTCTCCTCTATCCACGCCTCCTAAGACTCCCCGAAGTAGAAGATGTTCAAGAACACCTTCGTGATCTCCTAGCCCTAGAGGAAGAAGGGACTCAAGACATGATCATTATAGGAGACAAACACCTCCTAGGAACTCAAGAAAACAATCACAACATGCTCATCATGGTTCACAATATGGGGGTAGTAGTTCAAGTTTTGACCTCACCTCCCAAGACTTCATGAAAATGCAACAAGAACCACTTTTACAGAAATATGTGGAGAAATATTTAGAGCAAAACAAAGACAAGTTCCTAGAGAGTTTAATCAAAAAGGGTGCTAGAGTCCCTTACAACTTTCATGTGGACAAAAAGATTAAGAAGCAAGGCCCATCTCAAGAAGAGGAAATCAAAAAACTTAAGAACATGATGGAGAAGATGTTAGCACCCAAGAAATCATTCTCGCTAGATTCAATTTGTCCTAATCCTTTTGACAAAAGTATTAACATGAAAGAGTTCCCTAGAAAGGTTAAGATCCCTCAATATGAAAAATATGATGGGAATGGAGATCCACATGATCAGGTGCGCCATTTTTATACCACAAGTTTTGAGTTCCATCAAGATGACTCATACCTCATGAGATTGTTCCCAAGGAGTCTTAAGGGTCAAGCAATGGAATGGTTCACCAACATAACTCCCCCCATTAAGAATTTCAAAGAACTTGTTCACAGATTTGTTCTACACTTTGAATACAATCTTTCAAGATCAATCACCATGTTGGACTTATGCAATTTAAAGCAAAATCAAGGGGAATCCTTTGTTACTTTCTTGCAAAGGTGGAGATGACAATTCTCTCGCTAATCTAGAACCATTCCTAAAAATGAAAATATTGATATCCTTGTTAGCAACTTGGTTCCCTAAATGCGGTATGAAGTTAGGAAGATGGTTTTTTATTCCTTTGACACCATGATTGAAACCACATGTAGGATTGAAGATGTTTTAAAAGAACAAGGAATTTTGACCAAACATGGAAAAAACAACAACAATGATCAATATAAAAACCCTACTAAGGATAAAGGGAAGAACTCACATTAGAATAGGAACAAACAAGTGGTTAATGATGGGGTTGTGAACTCCTCCCAACCTAAAGATCAAACTATGCTCCACTTGTCTAGTGTTGTTCAAGCCATGAAACTCAATGCATTTAATCAACAAGAGAACAAGCCAAGATACCAAGATAGACCTAAGAAAGAGAGACGTCAATTTGCAAGACTTAGTGATTCGTATGAGGATATCTTGAAAACACTTCTTGCTAACAACCTTTCACATCCTCAAGATCCTGCGAAGCATTATATACCTGATGTTAAGCCACATTGGTGGGATGAGAAAGCTTTTTGCAAGATTCATAATGGCATTGGACATGATATTGAAAAATGCTACAATCTCAAGCATCTTATTCAAGATCTCATTGACAATGGAAATCTTAAGATAGATGGATTGAACACCAATGTCAATAATAAGGCATTCAAAGAACCATTTCCCAAGTATGAGAAGAGGGAAACCTCTAAACCTAAAAATGGCAAGGCTGAGGTCAATTATACTTACACAGATGCAGAGAATACTATCAACATACTTCAAGTTATAGAAGAAAATGTCAACATGATGAGGGGTAGAGATCCCTATGGTTATGATCTAGGCATGGACTCTCCTCCTATCTTTGATGAAGAATCCATTGTGGTGCTAAGGGGTCCTAACTCTAGAATGTCATCCCAAACTCTTAATGCTGTCACACGAAGTCAAGGTCCCATTGTCATTAGAGGACCCAATTCAAGTCAATCAAGTAAACCTAAGCAAGTGGCATCCAAGAATGTCACCTTAAAGCCAACAGTCAATCCTAAGTCAAGTTATAGTCTTTTTGATCAGTTGTAGAAAATCCCAGCTTGGATTTTGATCTTTGAGCTCCTAGAGTTGTCCCTGAGACATAAGCAAGTCCTTGAGGATGCTTTGCGAATGATGAACATCCCCAACAACTTAGACGTTGATCAATTCCAGAACTTGGTTAGCCATATCGCTAGCCCTCATTACCTTACCTTTTCAGAGGATGATGATAAATCTTTGAGTCACTCGCACAATCTTTCCCTTCATATTGAGGTCATGATCCATAGAACCCATGTCAGGCACGTGTTGATAGATGGGGGTGCTGAGCTTAATATTTGTTCTTTGAGTCTTTTTAAGAAGTTGGGTTATTCAGAAGAAGTCATAGATACCATAAAGAAGATCACTATCAAAGCCTATGATGAGGTAGAAAGAAGTTCCAAAGGATTGGTCGTCCTTCTTGTTAGGATTGGCCCTGTTGAAAAAGATATTTTGTTCCAAGTATTTGACGTTGGTCCTCTTGTGTACAATATCTTACTTGGTAGACCATGGATTCATGATATGCAAGCAGTGTCATCTACTTACCATCAATGTGTAAAGTTCCCCTATAATGGAATAGAGATTTGTATACCTAGGGATAACACTTTATCTGTTAATTCAATTTTAGCAGGGGCTCATGTTCCCCTCAATAGAGAAGAAGAAGGTTTTGATGCTACCTTAGCCGAATGCAAAGACAAGCTTAAATTGATAGACCTTGGCATGGGGGGGTATCAACTCAACTCCCTCACAACATTACCAGTTTCACCTAGGTATTATGGAAAGCCTTCACAAGAAAATAAACCTTCCTCTTCAGCTATGACTTTATTTGGAACATTTGTAGAGTCATTAGTGCCTATCCAAGATGAGAAAGAGGAGACAATTGTTACAGAATAGATCTATAGAGATGGAAAATACATGCACAATGAGAGCTTCTCTCCCTCTCCTAAGACTTATGGAAGAGAGTATACTTTTGTCAGAAAAATGGGCTATCCTAGATATGGCCCTCTTAATCACAATCTAGATGCTAGATCTAAACCGCTTGATCATGCTCTTTTTGGATGCAAGTCTAAGAAGCCGGTTGGCCTAGGATTTGAGAATTACAACAAGCACACTAATCCTCTCTTTGAAAATTTGGATAGTGAAAATGAACCAGGGTATGTACCTAATTTGACAAATCAACAAGATATGTGTGAAGATTGGATCCCTTCCACTCATCTCCTTTGGGGAGATTCAGATATTCTAGTCACCCATGCATCAGTCGCAACTTTAGAACAAGATGAATCAGATATAGAAGATCCTTTCAGAGAATGTCAAAGAAGGAATCTTGTTCATTTAATGGAAAGAGAAGGTGACACTGGACCTTCCACATCAAGATTTCCCAAACCTTCATGGTGTAAGCATCCTATTCGCAGTTCAGACACAAGCTCACATGAGTATGAATGGGACTCTTTCTCAGAATCTTCCACAATTGATAGAGATATTGATGTTATTCACACTTATAGTACTCAACCCAAGGTAGCCAATGAGTCATGTGTAGGATTAGAGGATTTGAACCCACGTGTTTCTTTAGTGGATGATTCTTTGCTTGTTAGGACAAATCCTGATTTAGGTAGCTTAGAGGTGTTAGAGTAATTACCTATTTACACTTATTAATTAGATCACTTTGATTTAATTAATTAATTAATTTATTACTCTAGTTTACTTAAGCTATATCTTAGGTGCATTATAATTAATATTTATATTAATTATTAATGTGCAAACCTAGCTTTTCTAGTTTTAGGGTTTTGTTCACCTTTATAGGTTGAACTTTGTAGTATCTTTTTTCATTAATTTAGATTACAATTTTGCTCTCACTTTTTAAGCAACTTCTGAGTTCTTCTCTTTCCCTCTTCCTACTTCTCTTCTATAACAGGTTCTTGCATGCAGGTGTTCTTCGGGTTCTATGGATTTGTCTCTCAAATCCTGCATGGTATCAGAGCTTTCCTGCTGCTACCTGGTCTAAGAGTTCTTGAAGTCATGATTTGCAGATGAAAGCCACAACTTCTCTAAGTTTTTTCCTTCATTTTAGAGGAGACACTATTTTTTGGATCACTTTGAGCCAAAATAGACTCCACCATTGCGTGCAGAAAGCCTGGGAAAGTCGAAAAACATGTAAATTTCATTGTTTTTGGTCACAGTGACCCCTGAGAAAAATTTTCTCCCTCCTAGGTCGTACGACATGCAAAATGAGAAAAAAAATTCAAAAAAACCTCATTTTTTGAGCCTGTTTAGGGATTTTTATGGGCGCTTCTGCCACGCAGCCACCACACCACTGCGGCCTAGCCCCCATACCACTGCGGCCCGGCTAGCACCCGACCCTCACCGGTGCGCTGCTCCTACCTCCGCCCAGCCCTCCACCAGTGCAGCACCACCCGGGAGCTACCCAAGAGACACCAGTGTGCCACCGAGCTACCACTGCCACCAGCACCAGCCTCCCACCCAATAGTGATAGGTGACCTCAGTAGTGACATCACTTATTGGCCAATTATTTCTGTCAAGTATGCATTTTTCTGGTCATTTTTGAAATTTTCTGGCCACCAAGTGAATTTTCTGGCAGACTGTCATCAGATGCCCATACGACTGTCAAATTTTTTGCCGCAGATAGGCGACGGTCATTTGACCATCAATTTATTTCCCGTCTCTGGTTTTTTATAGTGAGCTCATTTTCAGAGGAGCAGTTGGTTTTTCGACCGTAACTTATGCATAAGGTGTCCATTTTCAGAAAACAAAATATCATCAAAAAGGTGTTTCTGAGCCAGACACAATGGTGCCGGTCTTGATTTCTGATTTGGCTATTTGATCTCTCAATTTTGGTGTCAAAGTAGCAGCATATTTTTCCTCCATCTCTGCATCTGGTTACAGGTTTTCTTCTCATTTTTTGTGCTTTATATAGTTGTCTTTTTTTGTACGGGAGGATAGAATTATACATTGTGGGGGGATGCATTTTATTTCTATACTTTAATTCATAAATGACCCTTCTACTTTCATCTACTTCTTCTCTCAATGTCGAACCCCTCTGTGGCCCGGCTGACACCTCACAATTATCACACCTAGAAAGCACACATGACTAGGCTTCTCATGTCACATGGCTTATGGTCATGTCTAGATGAAAACCAACCTATTCTGTAGCATCCTTTTGAGGTCCTTTAGAATAGAAACAAAATGGATGAAGCCATGGGTTTGAGTGCACTGCACACTTCAAACAGCCTCCTGTTTCATTTGGATGGTTTGACCACTCCTTGCGCATATTGGGGAAAGTTTCCAGATCTATTTGGCATAATGAAGGCATTTAGGGCACTTCAGCTTGATGCAGAGTTGACATCCTTGTCTCCTGATAGTTTTTCCACCATTGAGGACTTCTTGATGAAGTTCAATGCTCTTCGATCACTTTTATAGGGATGTGGGAAGACCAAATCAGATGATGAGTGTATCTTTTTGATACTCTCAAAGCTTCATGGAGAGTTCCATATTTTCTCCTCCACTTTCTATTCCACTATGGATGCCTTGGGTCCTAGGCACAATATGCCTTCATTTGTGGCCTTCTGTAATTGGTTGACTTGAGAGCAGTCAAAGATTCAATAGTTGCATGATACTTCAGGCTCTATGAGCCATGCCTTGGTTGCTCACCCATCTCCATGGAAACAGGAGCAGAAATAGGTATCACCATCCACAGAGTCTTGGAAGGATTCTCCTTCTCAGCATTCCTCTAGCCCACCTCCTTCACCTAAGGGGAAATCAAAGACAGACAAAACCAAGTGTACTTATTGCAATAAGTTCAATCATGATGAGTCTCAGTGCTTTCAGAAGAAGGTAGATGGATATGCCCAATAGATTACTGATTTGACAACTCTTCTTCATAAGAGCAACATTGATATTCCTTCTTCCTCTTCTCACTGGTCTTCTTCATCATCATCTCTGGTAGATGGGTCAGACAATGGAAAGGGTCATGCCTTATGTGCATCTGCTATAGCTCCCTCTTCTAGGTGGTTGCTAGATTTTGGTGCTTCACATTATATGGCATCTTCTCAGAGTTCCTTCTCATATATTGCGGCCTCTCCTACCCCACAGATCTTGATGGGGAATGATATTGTTATGCCTATGTGTGGTCAGGGTTCTATTGATGTTGATGGTGGTGCATTCCATGATGTACTATGTATTCCATCCTTGTCATCGAACCTTCTCTCCATTTATCAGATTAGTAATAGTGGGCCAGAGAAGACAGTTGAGTTCACTACAGATTCTGTACACATTCGAGATAGTGCAATTGGCCGCATTGTTTCTATAGGGATAGTTGATCATGCCACCCACCTGTACTCCTTCTCCCATTTTGGTCCACCATCTCCTGTGTTGGAGAATCTCTCTCCTACTTCACGAGTGCCTAGTGAGAAGAAGTTAGGTCACCTAAACTTCTATGTTTCTCCTAAGATCAGTGTTGTGGCTTCTCCACCTCCTCCTCCTATTGTGCCTACCTTTGTTTAGCATGATTCTTCTTTAGCAGTCCCTGTTATGATCACTCCCTGCATCAAGCCTTCCCCTCCATTTGTTGAGGGCACATCCGAGGACATTCATCTCCTCTCAGCTAATAGATTTAGCCCATCTATTGGCCCACCTTCATTGGGGATTTCATTCCAGGAGTCTCATTCATTCTTCTTTGAGCACCAGCTCGACCTTCCAATTTCACCGCTCATTCAGGGGTTCCCTTGTTACTCTGTACCTCTATTTATTCCACATTGGAGTTCCATTGGTTTGATCATTCCTATAGGGGTTCCATCATTCTGGGGAAGCCTTGGTGTCTCATCCCTCTCTCATGGGGGGTTTGATTGTACTTATGGTTTTGAGAGTCTCTTGAGCCATTCTTTTCTTCTTTTTCTTCTATCTCTTCTTGGAGTAGGGTTTTTCCCATGTGGTTTTCTCTATTTCTCCGCTTTATAGAGATTTGGTTGTGCTTGGGTACCTGATTAGGCCTTGTTGTTGAGACCCATCTTTTCCTGCTTTCATAGCTATGCTAGGTTATCTTACCTCCTGAGCTTCACTTGAGGGGGGGTGTTAGAGTAATTATCTATTTACACTTATTAATTAGATCACTTTGATTTAATTAATTAAGTTGTTTATTACTCTAGTTTACTTAAGCTATCTCTTAGGTGCATTATAATTAATATTTATATTAATTATTAATGTGAAAACCTAGCTTTTCTATTTTTAGGGTTTCGTTCATCTTTATAGGTTGAACTTTGTAGTTTCTTTTTTCATTAATTCAGATTACAATTTCGCTCTCACTTTCTGAGAAACTTCTGAGTTCCTCTCTTTCCCTCTTCCTGCTTCTCTTCTATAATAAGTTCTTGCATACAGGTGTTCTTCGGGTTCTGTGGATTTGTCTCTCAAATCCTACAAGAGGGATACTTGACAAAGTCTAACTCTTCAGTCACCAGTGATGATATTATTCACATTTATAACCTTGAACCAGTCATTGACTTGCCTCTTGTTCATCCTGACCTCATTGATTGGTCCCAACGCTATCAAGAACCTGAGCTCTTAACATTTCAAAATGATTATGAGATAGCTTGTTACTTAAATTCTATTGAACCCATAGTCTCTTCCACCAGTGAACCATCTACCAGCATGACAGAGCCAGACATCAAGTACCTTAGTCACAAAATAAAAAGAATAAGAGTTTTGATGGCAAAAACCACTGTGTGGCAGTGTCAGAACCAAAAAAATTAAAAAGAAATGATGTATCCAAAGGTGAAAACCTCTCTAAGACACCTAAGGATGAGGTACTTTATCATCTCCCTAGCTATTTTCAAGATAGATCTTCAGTGCTTATTGAACCAACACAAGCAGTCAATTTGGGTATGGATGTGGCTCCACAAATAGTACACTTGGCTGAGTCCTTGTCAACAATAGAAAAAGAAACTTACACTAAGTTCTTACAGAAAAAGAAGATCAATTTTGCATGAACTTATTTGGATATGCTAGGGTTGGACATTAATCTTATCATGCATCACTTATCTATAGCTCCAAATGTCAAACCAGTTAAACAGAAATTGAGAAAGATGCATCCTCATATAGCTCTCCTAGTCAAAGCAGAATTAGAGAAAATCCTTGGTGCAAAATTCATAAGACTTATTGCCTATGTTGAATGGATATCAAATATTATACTAGTTTCCAAACATGACAAATCCATTCGAGTTTGCACAGATTTTAGAGATGTCAATAGAGCATGCCCAAAGGATGACTTTCCACTTCCCAAAATAGACATGATAGTGGATATGACTGTGGGTTATGAGATTTATTTCTTGATGGATGGTTTTTCCAGGTACAATCAGATTAAGATAGCTCCTAAAGATCAATAAAATACTGCATTCACTTGTGTATGGGGTACCTATTTTTGGAACGTTATGCCTTTTGGATTAAAAAATGTAGGAGCCACCTATCACCAAGCTATGACAACCGTTTTTCATGACATGATGCATAAAAACATAGAAGATTATGTGGATGACACCTTGGCCAAGTCTAAACAAAGAGATACACACTTGATGACTTAGAAGTCATTCTAGATCACACGAAACAATTTCAACTAAGGTTAAATCCTAAAAAGTGTGCATTTGGAGTCACCTCTGGAAAACTACTAGGATTCATCATTTCAGCAAGAGGAATAGAGGTAGACCCTAAGAAGGTCCAAGCAATTATAGATATGCCACCTCCTAGAAACATTAGTCAAATGAGGATTCTTCAAGGACATCTTCAATCTATAAGGAGATTCATTTCACAGTTGGCGGATAGAGCTCAACCCTTCAAAAATAACTTACACAAAGGAGTCAAATGTGTTTGGAATGAGGATTGTCAAAAGAGTATAGATCAAATCAAGAAGTACTTGGCAAATCCTCCCATTTTAATTCCTCCTATCCTAGGGAAACCACTCATTCTATACATTTCAACGAAAAAAATCTTCCTTGGGGGCATTACTAGCTCAACTTGATGAAAATGGGAAAGAAAGAGCAAAATACTACATTGGTCATACTCTTGTTTCATATGAGGTTAACTACACCAGCATTGAGATAGCTTGCCTTGTTGTTGTTTTTTCTTCCTAAAAGTTGCGACATTACATGCTTGCACACACTATACACCTCATAGCAAAAATAGATCCACCCAAATATTTGCTAAGGTTGCCCTTACAGGTAGACTTGCTAAATGGATGATGATACTTTCAGAGTTTGACATAGAGTACATTAAGCGTAAAGAAATCAAAGGACAAGCCATAGCAGATCAATTGACTGATTTCCCAATACAAGATAATGCACCTATTCAAGTTGACTTCCTAGATGAGCACCTCATGTATATGACTGAAAGAACATGGAAGATGTTCTTTGATGGATCCTTTACACAAAATGGTTAAGGAGCTGGTGTTTTATTTGTTTCTCCTCTTGGGTACACAATTCCTAAGTCTTATAAGTTATTATTCCCATGTACAAACAAATTTTTTGAGTATGAATCTTTAACAAATGGACTTAAGATGGCCATAGAATGGAGAATTACAGAGCTACACATCTATGGGGATTCACAGTTGATAATCAACCAAGTTAATGATGAATATCAAACAAAACATGAGAAAATGGTACCTTACAAGAAAATGGTTGATTCCTACAAATACTACTTCACATTTGTCACATTTCAGCAAATCCCTAGAGCAGAAAACAAAGCAGCTGATGCTATGGATACACTTGCCTCACTCCTTCAGTTAGAGAAACATGAATCAAGACTTGAATTCCTGGTGGAAGAGCTACATCACCCTATTTATGACTCCCAAGAAATCCATGTCATCTATACCCTTGTGGGTCATGAGTCATCCCGTTATGGTTCCATTTACTCATATCTTTGGGATGGCATTATACCTAAAACCTTTAACTGATTTGAACGCAAAAACCTTACCCAAAATGCCTCTCGCCATTCCCTTATCACTGGTGATTTGTATAGGAGGGGTCTAGATGGAACACTTATTAGATGTTTAGAAAAGGAAGAATATGACCAAGCATTAGTTGACATCCATGAGGGCATCTGTGGGGGACATTCCAATGGTCTTTCCATGTCCCAAAGGTTTCTTAGAGAGGGGTACTATTTTCCTACGATGTAGATTGATGTAGTAGCTTTTGCAAAGTCATGTGAAAAGTGTCAAAAACATGGTAACCTGATACATGCTCTAGGAAAGGAGCTCATTCCTTCTATATCTCATTGGCCATTTCAGCGCTGGGCCTTTGATCTTGTTGGGCAGATTCATCCCAACACATCAGGTGGACACAAGTTTATTATCACTGCTACTGATTACTTCACTAAATGGGTAGAAGTTGTCCCACTTTCTATTGCTTTGGGAAAGACAGTCTCTCTATTCATTCTGAACCATATCATCTGTTGATATGGAGTGCCTTCTGAGATTATTACTGACAATGGAGGCTAGTTTAAAAATAAAGACCTTAAACAACTCTGCAAGAAATTCAAGATTAAACAACATTGGTCCTCCATTTACTTCCCGCAAGGAAATGGTCAAGCAGAGGCATCAAACAAAACCATTCTTAAAATCTTGCATAGAACAGTTTGTAAGAATGGTAGAGATTGGCACTTACAGATAAATCCGGCTTTGTGGGCCTATAGAATGAGTATTCATACTCCTACTGGGGCTACTCCTTTTTCCCTTGCATATGGCACTGAAGCAGTGTTACCTTTGGAGGTTGAGATTCTTTCACTTAGAGTTTCCCTCAAAGGTCTAGTTATAGATGAAGACTACCGCACCATGAGACTTCAAGAGTTAGAACTTCTAGATGAGAAATGTCAAGCATCATTTGACCATATGAGGGATGTTTATCAAAAGCGCATGTCCAAAGCCTTCAACAATAAGGTTCACCCTAGAGAATTCCAAGTACGATATCTCATCCTACGTGAAAATCCCAAGAATCAACAGCATAGAGATCAAAAGTGCAAATTTGAACCTAATTGGCTTGGACCTTATATCATTACAACAACTTTTGGGACAGGTGCTTATTTACTGTCTACAACAAAGGGAGAGCAACTCCCTGATCCTATCAATGTCTTGCACCTGAAGAAGTTATATCCATGATGCCCATTCTGTCTGGGGGCATCCTTTGTACATAATTATCGATCCTAAAAAAAGGATATATTGTCAAAAATTCTAAAAATTAGAAAATGTCCTGAAAAATGATCATCTTAGTGAAAACCTAGCAATAGGCACTTTGATGTATCTCCAAAAAATTATATTTTCCAAAAATAAAAAAAAATCAAAAAAATTCTAAAATTCTAAAAAATAGAAAAAGTGCCTTGGTAAAAACCTGGAAACAGGCACCTTGGTAGCAAAAATTCAAAAAAATATAAAAAGTCTTGAAAAAAAGAAGAAAAAAAAATGAAATTTTTTTAATAAAATCCAAGTGGTGAAAACCTTGAAACGGGTGCTACTTGAGGCCTTTGCACACCTATTTCTTAGCGCATGTCCTCGACACTTAGCCTTTCTCCATCATGCCTTGTCCTTGTTGCCTTAGTCTAGAATTGGTCTTTGTCTTTGTCTAGGGGGCATAACTATGTTAGCTTTGGTCTCTTGGATGCGTTAGTCTTTAGGACACCTCCCGAACGGTGCTTTTCAACACCACCCAAACTGTATTTTTCAATACAACCCTTGACATCGAGTGTTTTTCAAAACTTATCAGTTTGGTCTTACCCATTTTTGTCATGTGGTCTTACCTACTTGCAAGCATTCGATCCTTATCCTCGGAACTCAGTATCAGTTAACACACTTAAATTTTTAAACACAACACTTAATGCTTGAGCTATGTCATGAGCTTTGCTTTGTGTGCTGACTGTTATTGATTTTCGTTGAGTGTCCTTGTCTAATAAGTTTCTCTGTGATGCATGGCTAGAGGACTTGGGGAATGGGGCATGTTTTTATTTTCTTTCTACTTGTGGGTGTGGTCTTGAAACTCTTCAGTGTCTCTTGTTGTTCTCTTGACATACTTAGGAAATTTGAGGCTTCATCCTTGACTATTTTTGCACAACTATTCTTCTGGTCATCCTGGCCTCTATGCCTTGGTGTGAGCATGGTTTTTCTACATTAAATTGGGTAAGCTAACATCGAAGTCATCTTGACCTTTATTTATTTGATGCTTATGTTAGAATATTTCCACATTCCAATCTGATATAAATCACATTCATATCTTCATAGTTGTGCTTGTGACTAGTGATGATTGTGGGGTTTTCTGATGTCCGTTAATAATGGCCCAATGATGAAAATAAGTTCCTTAACATTATCTAATGAATGATGAACACAAAGTCCTATGTTACAGTTTCTCTATTGCAAGTACACCTTTGCATTTTCATGTAGCTTCTATTGTTAGACCTCATGTTAGGTTACATTTTTAGGTTGTATTATGAGTTTGCGATGGTTTTACTTCATCTTTCTTGTGGACTTTTAATCAACTATGGTCATGTTCTGATCTTCACTTCCTTATCTTCTTTCGTGATCTCAATCAAAATTTTCTATCTTAAACAGTTGATTGATTTTGGGGCATTCTTTCTTCTCTCCATTTCTTTCCACCTCTTCCAAACTTCTATCTTCCATTCGCTTTCACGCCACTTTTTTTCTTCTAATTCAACCTTGGGGGATAATATTTCATGCTTGATGAGCTACCTTTATTCTGTGATCCTTATATCTTTTATCTTACATCAAGAACCTTATCTTTAGTTCGATTTGATCAAATTTATCTTTTTGTTGTTTCTCCTCTATCTCATTTTGATTTCGATCACGAGGGGGAAGTACCTATCAAACTTAAATCCTTGATTCAGCTTTATCAATCATATCAACCTCTCTTGAGATTCTTATCTTGGACATGTCAATTACTTATTTACAACGGTGTTGACCTTGTCTCTTTTTCAACCGGCTTATCTTTGTTCTGATGTCAATTACTTATTTACAGTGGTGTTGATGTTTGTGTTGTTTTGTGATCCCAAATCAATCTCACACTTCAATTGCATTCTTTGACTACATGTGTTCCCAGAATGATCACACATTAGTCAAAGAGGGGCAAATGTATGCACCCTAAAATGGTCGCCTAGACTATGGGCCCCATTTATCATTTTATCAATTTATCAAAATTCTTGAATCAATGCTTTGCAAAAATTCAAATCAATTTCCTTGATCAAATCGTAATTAATTTAATTATTTCAATATTCCTAAGGTTTGATCATTTTTTCAATAATAAATCAAATAAAAAATAAATAAAAATCATTTTTTCTCTACATCTTCCTAAGTGGTGGGCCTTTTTTTACCTCTTAATCATAGCCCTTTGATCTTGCCTTTTGAAGATTTAAAGCACATGGATCAACCAAGATTTAATCTCCACCATTGCTTTATTTTCCTTTTTTTACCACTTAGTCTCCACCGTTCATTTCTCTTTATAAGGAAGCCTCTCCTTCTCATTTGCATAATTATGATAATAAAAAAACACACACATTCTTTAGTTTATTGTTATGCTACAGGTTTGGAGAGCAATTTGGAGGATAATTTGAGCACTTGAGCTTGGATATTGCAACTTCTATCTTCTTGTCTTCTTCTCTCATGCATTCATGGCAATTCATTTAGATTAATTTTGCATTTGCATTTTAGATAAACTCATATTTTCTTTCATAGATTAATTTTGCATTCGTATTTCCTTTCATAGAATAATCATGCATTTTTATCATATAGATTAATTCCATTATCATATAGACAAAATTATGCATTATCATATATAATCTCTCATTTTATGGTGTACTTGTAGGGGCACAAACTAGGTCAATCTAAGGGCCTCCATCACACACCTTTGCACTCCATGAATAGAGAGCTATGAGTCACCATTTGAGACCTCATTCTTGAGTGATCTTGGATATAATGAATCATAGAAGTATGACACATTGTTAGCACACAAGTGAATATAAAGTGCTATATTTTTTTTGTACTTGCATATAATGATTGTTATGTTATAACCATTGTGATGAGTGAAAAGCACAATGTGACCATTGAAAATAATAACTATATTCTCAACGATATAAATATGAAAAAGTAAACTCTTTTGTTACTTTACATCCTTACAAGTTTATTGAAGATAATTTGTAAACATTCTAAAGCGATTGTGAGCATTGTTTTGTGTGTAAATTGATATTTTGAGCAGTGAATTGTATCGGTTGTTGAAGAACACCTATCAATGAAATTGGAGGTTATTTATTATTGAGTTTAATATGTTGAGGCCTTCGTCTGATACTGAGCTCTTTCCACTTCCCCATAGATGTTGATATTAATATGTTGAGGCCTTCATCTGATCACCCAACTCCTTCTACTTCCCTGCATGGTGTATCCTTTTCCTTTCCCAAAATACCTGACATGCAACTAGCCCAAGTTTCCTATATCATTCCTCCACCTTTGATTAATTTATCCCCTATCCCTGCTATCTCTGCAGCCTGACACTATCAAGAGCCTTGTATCCTTCCTTCTACTCACATTGATCCCTCTATTTCTTTTTTCCTACCTGTGACCTCCTTGCCTTTAACCAAATCACTCCTCCCCATATAGACCTCACTCCTTTCCCCCTCACCTTTGCATATTCTATGTTCTTCTCCCTCTTCCTTTGTCCAAGATCCTTCACCTTCTATTATTGACGTATTGCCTCACATCTCCCTTGCTCGCATCCTTTCGATGGTTGGAGGCTCATCTCATGTTGTTCCCCTCCCATCTTCTCCCCTATTCCCGATTCATTATGCTCTCCTCAATCCTACCAGCCCTTTCTCTTTCCACTTCTCTTTATATTGCACTTTCCATTGTTCCCTATATTCCATGAACTACTCATAGTCTACAACCCCTTCAAACAGGAGATCATATGGTAGGTTTAGTAGACAATCCTCTTTTAATCAAACCATCTCTTCAATCAGTTTCACTGGTGGAAGATATTGCTAAGGAAGCCAATGTTATTTTGAATGAACAGATCACTAATTCTATTATTGATTTTTTTGATACCTCTTGACATGGTTAGCATGCAAGGGTGAAATTCCTAAGACCAAAAATCCTTATGAGATGCTATCTCCAAATGCGGATTTATCTCTCCAAGAGGTTCCCATTGCATTTTCACCTTCTATGGATGGTATTATTAATAAGAATGTTCAATCTTCATCTTGTTCCATCTTCCAATATCCTTCCTCAAAAATGTCCCCTCCTTCATCTGCTAAATAGAGAGGGAGACCTTCAAGTGTATCTAAACTTAGGGATGAGATTAATGATGAGATTCACAAAACTTTACTCCCTTCATTAACTTTCCACAGGAATGGGACAAATAAAGTGTCTTTCAGCCCTCCTACTACGAGGGCTGCTAAGGTAAAAAGAAGTCTCCAACCTGAGTATGCTAGAGGACATAAATCAGTAAAGCTCAAGACAGGAGGGGAGATAAGACTTCCCCTCTGGAGCCATGAGAGTTCTTTCCTAGAATTTTAGGGGCTTAAACACCCCTAACAAGAAGAATCTCATCATGAGTCAACTATTTAATTCTAAATTTGATATTATTCTTCTCCAAGAAACTAAATTATCTAATGAAGCTGCCATAAAATTGTTTACTTCCTGGAAGCTGGGTAATTTCTGGGCCTCCCCCTCTGATGGTGCCTCGGGGGGTCTGGCAGTTTTATGAGATGCACTCAAGGTAAATTTGGAACAAATTTGATCTAGTAAATATTGGATTCTCTCTATGGTTGAGAGTTTCGCTTCTAAATTGTCCTTCTAGTTGTTTAATATTTATGGCCCTATTCCCATTATTGGAAAAAACAAGCTATGGACCTTTCTAGGTGATTTGATATAGGAACTCCAGGGGGAGTTGATCATCTTGGGAGGGGAATTTAATTTTGTCCTTAATAATGATGAGAAATGTGGTGGGATTAATCCTTCTCCAAGGGTAATGATGGACTTTAATAAGTTTATTTATGATAATGATTGCGTGGACGTCTCTCCCAAGGTGGGAAAATTCACCGGGACAAATCGTCGTGTGGATTTTTGTATCATTGCAAAGTGGTTGGATCATTTTCTTATTTCTGATTTATGAATTCAGAGAGAAATAGACTATCACTCACTCATTTTACCTATCTCTAGTTCTGATCACTTTCCGATTATGTTACATTTATCAGAATCCTCTTCTTTCCAAAAAGGTACCTTCAAGATTGAGCCAATGTGGTTCTGAGATCATAGTTTTATTCCTTTGTTGAAACAATGGTGGCTAAACTCTCCATATATTAAAGGCACCCAAATATTTAGACTGGTCAAAAAATTGCAGTTACTAATAATTAAGATCAAAGATTGGAACATTGATACCTTTAAGAACATTTTTTAGGAGAAAACTAGATTGCGGTCAGAATTGGCCATAGTTAATGACTTTATTATTCACAATGGAATGGATGCACAATATTTTTCACTAGAAAAGGATCTCAAATGTGCTCTAGAGGAAGTAATTCTCAGAGAGGAGATTTACTGGAAACAGAAATCTCGAGAAACTTGGCTTGCAGATGGGGATAGAAACACAAAGTTTTTTCATGCTTAGATACTAAGATTAGACATCTTAAAAACAAAATTGTTTACATTGAATCCTCTAGTGGGAAATTAGAAGATGAAAATGACATTGTTTATGAGGGTGTTTCCTTCTTCTCAAATTTTGTAACTAAGCAACAAGTTTAGTGTTCTAATTCTTTGTTAGATTATATCCCACATTGTGTTTCTAAGGCAGATAATACTATGCTTATGACTCCCTTTACATTGAATGAGCTTAAATAAATTGTTTTTTCCATGGCCCTAGACAAGGCCCTAGGTCCCAATGGATTCACCATGCTTTTCTTTCAAAAATGTTGGGATTTTTTAGGAAATAATATTTTACTTGCATTAGAGGAAGCTAGGATTCACAAAACAATGTTGAAAGAGCTTAATCATACTTGGATTTCTCTCATCCCAAAAAAAGATGATCCTAAACCATTTTTTATTTTTGTCCTATCTCGCTTTGTAATTCTCTATACAAAATTTTTACCAAATGTATTTCTGTCAAGTTGGCCAAGGTCCTTCCTAGAATAATCTCTGAGGAACAAGGGGGCTTTGTGTCTGGGAGAGAAACTCTGAAGGGTTCTATTAATACTCATGAAATTATGAACTCTATCTGATTACATAACCAATTAGCTATGGTTCTTAAGCTAGATATGATGAAATCGTATGATCACATTGACTGGGAATTTATTCTCATGGTCCTCACTAGGTTTGGTTATCACAGAAATTAGGTAAAATGGATCCAAGCCTACATATCTTCTGTTTATTTTTTGTTATTATTAATGGGTTTCCTAGAGGTTTTTTCTCATCTTCTAGAGGTATTGGGTAGGGGGATCCCCTTTCCCCCTTCTTGTTCATCCTAATGGCTGAGGGGCTTAGTAGATCTATAGGTTATGCTAGACAGGTTGGGATTTGGAAAGGTGTCTCCTTGAATGATGGAAATGAATCCTATACACAAAATATTTTTTGCAGATGATACTCTTCTATTCGGAGAAGCCACCATCATGGAAGCTTGAGTTATTAAACAAATCATCAATGATTATTCCATGGCATATGGGTAGTTAATTAATCCAGAAAAAATTGAAAATTTTCTTCTTAAATGTTACCCCTTTAGTTCAAAATAGTCTTTCTAAATTCTAGGGCTTCTCTTTGGGGGAGTTTCCTTGCCAATATCTTGGAGTACCCTTCTATTCTGGCTCAAAAAAACATTATTTTTGGGATAAGATTATTTATACAATTTATCTATGGATTATGTCATGGAAGCATAAATGGTTGACCTTACTTGGCAAGTTACTGATGATTAAATCTGTCTTAAATGTCATCCCAATTTATCTTATGTCAGTTTGAAAGATGCCCAAGCATTCAATTGAAGGACTCTAGTCCATCTTAAGGGAATTTCTTTGGGATGACAATGTAACTAAAAAGAAAAAGTTACCCCTTCTTTCTTGGAGTAAGGTCTCTACTCCTAAATCCATCCCGGCTGCTGGAGTTAGGGATCTATATTTACAAGATAAAACATTGGGTGCTAAATTGCTTTAGAAATTATAACAAAAATCAAATTTTAAATGGTCCAGATTAATGAGATTGAAGTACCTTGACTCTTATGAAAGGGAAATAATATTTACAACTTTAGTTATACTTCGGGGGTCTAACATGTGGAATTTTATGGTTTCTTGTCGAGAGCTCATCATGCCCTCCCTCTCTTAGTTAATACATGATGGGTCAAAAGCATGGTTTTGGGAGGACTCATGGAATGGGCACACACCTTTATCTACAATACAAGAGTGACATACCTTAGATGCTCATCTTAAACAAATTTGGGGTGACCATGTTTGTCATTATTTAGATATTTAGGATGGTCTTGCAATTTGGAAAGATCTTTCTGTCCTAAATGATTTTTCAAATTTGGCAGCATAACTTCATTAAGATCTTAGATTTAGACCTATTTTATTCTCTCCTCTTGAGGATGAAATTATTTGGTTAGGTTTCCCTTCTGGCCAATACACAGTTAAGGCCGGTTATGATTCAAATTTACATCATGGCATGTTAGAATTTTATGGGGATCTGCATGTCTTCCTAAGGCGGGGGCCTTTTCCTGGTTGGCCATCTAGGATATGGTCCTCACTGGGGCTAGGCTTGATATATTAGGGATTACCATTTTTTTCCCTGTACTTTATGTGGATACTTTATGGAAACTTCTGATCATTTATTCCTTAATTGCCCCTTTTCTCTTGATTATTGGTATTGGATTATTCATAGGCTGGGGTGGTTTACAACTATTGGCCCTAATCTTTGTGATCACTTCAAAGCCTAGCCTTTTTTGCACAAATATTACACATTTGCACCTCTCTGGGAGGTGAGCCCCTCTATAGTCATCTAGAATATTTAGCTTGAGAAAAATGAAAGAGTATTTAGAGGCAAATCTACTTCAAGGATCAAGGTCATTGGAAAAATAGAAAAGTCTATATATGAAGTGATGCTTACATATCAGGTTGAATTGATCAAGAGAAATAATAATTTTACTAAGTGGGATTTTTTTATTCATGACAATTGGCCTCTTCTTTAGTCCCTTCCTCCTCATGGATGTCGAGCTTCTTTATCATCTTCCTCCTCCTGCCTTAATGCTACTTGGTCTACTCCTCCTTCTAGTTTTGTGAAACTGAATTATGATGGTGCCTCTAGGGGAAATCCAGGCATTTGAGGAGTAGGGATTGTTTTTTATAAATTTTGAGGGGAACATTATTAGAGAAGCTTGCAAAAATCTTCCCTCAGACTCCAACAATGTAGCAAAGATGAAAGATCTTCTCTTTGGTCTTTCTATTGCTATCTCCATGAAGATATCTATTATCATAATTGAGGGGGACTCAATGGTGACCTATAATATAATAACCTCTAGAAATACTTCCTCCTGGAAACTAAGATACATAATGGATTTGGTCCTCAAAATATTAACATCTTTTCAATCCTTTGAGCTTAAACATTGTTTTAGAGAGGCAAATGTGGTTGTTGATTTTCTGGCAAATAAGGTGATTGATGACCCATTCTTGCTTCAGGAAGTGGATATGAATCCTTTGTCACATTTGGTATAATATTGATACTTCTATTTGAGACTAACTTACCATGTTGATTTATAATATTCTTAACTGTTCTTATGTGCTTCAGATTATATTCCTGCTTCATGGATTTTAGTTTTTCTATATCAGTGGTACTAATATGAATTTTAGCTAAAGGTAGAGTTTCTCTTTGTGCAGGTGCACCACTCTGGGTGTGTAATCCCCTTTAGATTCTTGCACTATGTATGGAGGATGAACTATTTACGTTCAGTAGGTGGATGAGAGACAACTTTCTTCAGAAGCAACATCTGCATCCCTTGGGTCCCCTTCTTCTTATCCTCCTTTCTCTCCGATGTGAGGATATGGAAGCGCCTTCTCTGCTTCTAACTACGTACGACTACCTGGAAAGTTTGTGGAAGGCCTTCCTCTAGTTTATTTAGGATTGTTGGGTCTTGGGACAATTTATTTGTAATGCCCATAGGGCATGTGGGTCCTTGATTTTCTATTTTTGGGTTTTGGGCGGGGGGATATTTTTTTGTAACATTGTGGGGCAATAATTGGTTTGGTTTTAACTTTGAATTCTTCTATGGTCCATGTGACCTATTTTTTTTATGTTTTTGAGCAAGATCAAATGGTTTTCTTTTCCTGGTTCTTTCCTACCAGTGCTCTTTGAACCAGGTTTGTAAAAAAACAAAAAATAAAAAAAATGAAATTTCATGGTATATTTACAACTTTTACCAAAAACACAAACAAGCGTTCTTCTTAATTGATTAAATAATCCTAATTATTTAATTAATTAGTTTCATTCTTCTAATTCAAATTAAAAATATTAACATTTCCCTCCCTTCTCATAATTAAATAATTTTTAATCATCTAGTTATCTAATTTTCTTCTAATAATAATTAAATAATTTTATTATTTAATTAATCAATTTCTTCCACTTTAATTAAATAATCTTTATTATTTAATTAAATTCTTTGTTCTATTTTATCTCATAATTAAATAATTATTTTAATTATTTAATTAGTTAACTAAGTCTTCTATAATTAAATAAATTATTTAATGTATTTAATTATTTATTTTTCTCAATAAATGAAAAGTCTCCTAAAAATAAATAAATCTTTATTTTATTTATTTATCTCAATCTTCTATAATTAAATAAATTCTTTAATTTATTTAATTATTTATTTTTCAAAGAATGCAATTCTCTCCTAAAAATAAATAAAATCTTTATTTTATTTATTTCTCTAAAATCTTCTCCAATTAAATAAGTTTTTTTAATTTATTTAATTCCCTTTTAGAAGAAAACTTCCTCTAAAATAAATAAAATCTTAGTTTTATTTATTGTCTTCTCTCTTGCACATAATTAAATAAATTTGTAATCATTTAGTACTAATTAAGTCTTCAATTTCAACCACGTCTCAAATAATGCAATATGTTTTATCTAGTTTTAAAGAAGCTTTATTGAATCTCGTCCGTCCAAAATAAATATTTGTCTTTGATCTCAACCGTCTGTTCAATTCTGAAATCTATAAAAAAAAAACCACCTTCATTCTCATTTGAAGGATCATGTTTTCTTAATAGTAATTATCTTATGCAGGGTCAATTCAAACAATCAAGTAATCCATCAATCATTTTATCATGATTTATCAGATCTTTCAAGTCAAAAAATTGTCAGTATCAACTCTGAGCACCATTCAAAACAACATTTCAAGAGAAGAAGAGAGAAGCAATAGAAGCTTCAAATATTGAGATTGCATTTGTTTGTTATTCTCTTTTGGATATCTCTCATTTTATTGTTAATAGGCTCATTCTTAGTAGTTGTTTGATTTATTGTATATTAATCATTATTACAAACCCCCTTATTTAGAGTGTGCAAAATTAGGCCTATACATTTTGGTGAATCCAACGTTAATCGAACATGCAACCTTCTGATAAATTTGTCATCTATGTTTGCATGCAAGTTTTTCTTTGTTGATTTATTGTTGCATGCAAGTTTTCAAAGATTTAGTCATATCTCCTAAATAGATTGAAATTTGTCTATGAAATGTTTACTGCTGGTTGGGGATGGTATCAGGAGCCTACATGCCAAAAATCATATTTTTTCAGATCAATTTTGTGTGATTTATAAGTTTTTAATGATTTTTCATAAAAAATTAATTCAAAGAGAAAATCAGAGATTTTATTTAAACAAATTACATTTGTATAAATCTCTTAAAACTCTAAATGGGGTCTATTTTCTATATTTTTAATTTTCATGAGAATTAATGGCCGAAATAAGTAGATCTTTGAAATCTGGCCTATTTTGACAAATTGGGTCCCTAGGGCACAAATGAAGGAATTATTTTAAAATTATTTCAATTTTGGAAAGCTTACTGATTTTTAACAGAGGTTACTTCTATCCATTTCTATTTTTGCGAGCCATAAATATATCAAAAAATTGGATCTTTATGACTAGGTCAAAAGCACAAAAAAAATCAAGGTGCACTTGTTCCAATTTCAATTGATTTGTATGCTCATCCTTGGTAAATTTTGGATTTGCTAACCATGTCAATTTTCTTTCACCTTGGATATTTTTTGTTGGAATAAAATTTGTGGAAGTTGCTGAGGATGCTTAGGAGCTGGAATGATCGCCGAGGTAATGTATAATGAAAAATGAAAAATCTCAAAAATGTGCATAACATCGAATAAGGTGCACACTAAAATATTTTGATCTTTCATGTACCTTTCAATCTTATTATGGTAAATTTTATTTTAAATTCATAGCTTAATCAGGGAGACCTCTTTGTTTGTGAACAAAGCTAGTAGGCATATGCTCTCATGTTGCTGTCACCTTTCTTAAGGTGATCAAAATGCCAAACCTAGTGGAGTTCCATTAGATTAAAGGTCTAAAAATGAACACTATGTCTATTGTGTTTGGAGAATAAAGATAATAGGGATATGCTCTCACATTTCTTAAGGTGATCAAAATACTAGACCTTTCTTTATCTCAAATTTGCTTTCATGTAGTGCATTTTTAATTTTGATCTATAGCGGGTCTGCCTCCCGAGATTTGGCTTAATGAGGTCGATGAGAGGGAATGACCCAAGTGGGATACAACCATTTTAGCCATGGTAATCCAACACACTGTAAAATAAAATTCATCCATTCTTAATGGGGTGAGTGGCAAAAAGGATTGAGAATCATACCTCCTCTAGTAGTCCTTCAGGATTCAAAATCATATTTTTATGTTTCAGAGGCCTCTGTAATGGGGGATAGACTCAAATATTTATGAACAGAATCCTGATTATAATGTGGTTAAGTAGAAAACTTAATTTTTTTATCTATTAAATCCAAAATTAACTGTATGTAGCTTGATTGAATTGCTTTCTTTGTGCCAGACCCGTAAAAACATTCGAGAACATACACTCAATATTTAGATCTTAGAAATATTGATTGGAGTGAGTATTGTGCTTTTTTATTTCATTTATTGCATTCTAGTTTCATGTTACGTGTCGTATGTTGGTGCTCAAATCAACAGATTGGATTTCCTATGGACTTGCCAATCCAATGCTGGGAAACCCAAGTGATTTGGCCAACTAACAAGATTCAACCAAGGCAAGGTTGAACCCTCTGCGATTCTCGCTCTATAGAACCAACCCTATGTACAACCTCAGAGACATTTTGGAAGAAAAATATCACTTTAAAGGTGTTATGATGACCATGTATCTTAATAAAAATCCATAGCTATCTCAATTGAGTTTAACTCCTCAAATGACAGATTGATTGATTGTGGCCAAATCAATTGAATTTAACCATGCAAGATGAAAAGACCAATTGATAATGAAAGCTATAATTTTAATCAATTAAGTATACAACATCAAACTATCACTTTGAAGAAAATCTAAATATTTTATCCAAGGGACTGATCAAAAATGAATTTGAGTCAATTCTCACAGATGAAAGAAAAAAAGCACTTATCTTTATTGATTTTGAAAAAATAGTACATCCAGGTCCATGTTATGCTTGTTGATTAAAAACTATCCAAATATGTGAAATTATATTGTATTGTATTGTCTTGTCTCTTTACATTTTACATTATGTATATATATGTGTTTGAGTGGCTTTCAGACCTCTTTAGGGTGAAAATACACAACCCTTATTACAAATTATTTTGAAAAACAATAAACTAACTAAAAAATAACTACCTAACTTTCAGATTTGGCTTTGGTCAAAAATCCAAAACACCTCATGAAAAGATAATATTTCTGATGGAGATAGGAAATTTGATTTCCCAAGCTGGGACATTTTTAGATTTTTTAAATTTGACCATCTTCAGCCTCTGTCGGTA
The DNA here is from genome assembly GCA_018584345.1 of Thuja plicata. Lineage (NCBI taxonomy): Eukaryota > Viridiplantae > Streptophyta > Pinopsida > Cupressales > Cupressaceae > Thuja > Thuja plicata. Next base: position 1,068,577 of record MU227537.1, on the reverse strand, counting down.
TCATCTTTATAGCAGGTTGAAATTTCAGCATTTTTTGAAGGCTTTGATTAGTTAGTTCTATTTATTTGTGTCATAAAGCTTCCTTCCTTTGATTTTTTTAGTATGGAGAAACTTTATTCTTGATAATGGATTGGGATTTCTAAATTCTCAAAATTTAGGGTAGTACCAGTGGCTCTTTCTTAGGACGTATACTCCCTATGAGTATATCGAGATTCCAACTATCTCTGGAGAAGCAGACCAAGTATCCACACTTAATCTAATGCAAAGTGAAATTGGGTGGCCCCAGGCCCCCAAAAACATGAACACTACTTCTTTCCTCTATTGAACACATAATTCTAATCATATAATACTTTGGATCTCCTGAATACGATGCCACCATTATCATGGACAACATTAATTGCTTTATTAACACGCTTTGACTTTTGTTTACCCTTAGAAAATTTAGCAGGTGCACTGTATTCCTTTCTAAATAGAAGCTCCCCATGCATTTGATCAACCCTACAAGTAACTAGATTAAGCTCTTCTTCTTGGATGCCTTTACGTACACAATCTTCTCTATACTCAAGATGTTGTTTCTCTTTACAAAAATGATTTATAGATAAATCACATTCAGGAACTTCCTTCTTATCAATAATTTGATCAGATAGGATACTCAGATAATTTTCAAAACTAATCTTCAACACATTCTCCTCATTATGTCTGTTTGATTCTATCTCATCTTCACATGTTTTATACAACTTCTTCTCATAGGATGAAATAATGCATGTCTCACTTTCTGAATACACTTCCCCATACATATTTTGAGTTTCATAATCTTCAAAATGATCACTAGGCCCACTATCTTTATCATGATGTTGATGGACTTGATTGCTAAGAAAATATTCTTCACATAATGGATTCAAGGATATAGAGAACTTGGGCATATCTCCATGAGAGATTTCATCTGAAACTTCTTTGTATTCATATGTTGTATGTTGTTCTATTTCATCTCCATTATTTAATTCCTAAATTTATCATCTTCTTCATCTAGTACCCCCTGAGTATGTACTGATCCATCAACTTGCTTATCATCGTGCATTGAGAAAAAAAATTGACCACTCTTCTCAACATGTTTTTGATATTCCATGTCTAGTAAATATGAGATTTCTTATGTACTAAGAAGATTTTCTTCCTCATCATCATGGTCATTAATACCTATTTCCATGCAAATCTCACTACGTACAGATTCTTCTTCAATCTGATCTAAATTTTTTTTTCCATGTCATCACAAGTATTATTATGGTTCTCAAGAATGGATGCTTCTTTATCCTTTGTATGACTAGTGCACTCATCTTCCTCGCCAAGATAATTATTAAAATCTAAACTGAAATACTTTGGGTAATTGAAAGAATGTTTAGTAAATATGTATGTAAATTTAAATGAATAGATAGATAAGATATCACAAAACTATAAACAACAAACTGAATAACTATAAGCCAAATAATTATTAGGCCAGTGCCTTATTCTATCATGAGCAATAGAGTCAAAATCATCCCAACCCTATGTACAACCTCAGAGACAGTTTGCAAGAAACATATCACTTCAAAGGTGTGATGATGAGTATGTATCTTAAGACAAATCCACAACTATCTCAATTGAGTTTAACTCCTCTAATGATAGACCGATTGATTGTGGTCACAATCAATTAAATTTAACCATGCAAGATGAAAAGACCAATTGATAATGAAAGCTATAAATTTAATCAATTAAGTATGCAACATCAAACTATCACTTTGAATAAAATCTAAATATTTTTTGCAAGGGACTAATCAAAAATGAAGTTGATTCAATTCCCATAGATCAAATAAAAAAGCACTTATCTTTATTGATTTTGAAAAAATAGTACATCCAGGTCCATGTTACACTTGTTGATTAAAAACTATCCAAATATGTGAAATTGTATTGTCTCTTTACATTTTACATTATGTATATATATGTGTTTGAGTGGCTTTCACACCTCTTTAGGGTGAAAAGACACAACCCTTATTACAAATTATTTTGAAAAACAATATACTAACAAAAAAATAACTACATAACTTTCAGATTTGTCTTTGTTCAAAAATCCAAAACAACTTTTGAAAAGCTAATATTTCTTCAGGAGATAGGAAATTTGATTTATCGAATTGGGTCATTTTTAGATTTTTAAAATTTGACCATCTTCAGCCTTTGTTGGCATCATCTTTGTAGCAAGTTGAAATTCCAGCATTTTCTGAAGGCTTCGATTAGTTAGTTCTATTTATTTGTGTCATAAATCTTCCTTCCTTTGATTTTTTAGTATGGAGAAACTTTATTCTTGATAATGAATTGGGATTTCTAAATTCTCAAAATTTAGGGTCCACCATCGTCAAAGAAGCCTTAAAATTATATTTCAAAAGTTCATCATCAAGAACCCCAGGTCCTTAGAACCAAGAGATCACAATCAAACATCAAAAAGTCTTAACAATAGAGAAAAGACTTTCTCTATTAGACTTCAATTCAAAAGACACACTTTAATCTTTGAATCACTGCAAAAACATTTTGAATCACACTATGAACACTTCAAATCAATCGCAAGATGTCTCTTCGATACCCTTTTGGTTGGAGACCCATAACCATATCTCAGACAAGGAATAAATCAGATGACATGCACTTCAATCCATTTCCACCATACAAAGAAGAACAAGAACCCAACTACTATGATGACAGAGACGCTTTTGTCTATTTGAAAAGTTTCCCTGAGTTGGCACATGAACAATGGAAAGCCAATATCCTCATGCAACAAATTCAAGACCTACAAACTCAATTAATCAATTTTCAAAAGCAACGTCAACCAAATTCTTACACCATAGAGGACTTATATCCCCACCCCATTGGTTATATGCTTTCTATCACATCACATGTTAATGAACATCCTTTGATTTCCTCAAATCTACCACAAAGGATTTCCCAATCGAACACAATTGAAAACATGTCATCCTTTGGACGTAAATCAAACATAATAAAAAAAAACCTATTGTACCACATTTTCAATCAATAAATGACTTACAACATGAAAATTTCAATGTGGTATCACCAACAAAATTACCCAAGGAGAAAAAATTAGAATCTATTCCTTTTTATCGTTTGTGTCAAAAATTGGTTGACAAACATCATCTTATTTTACAATAGAATTAAAATCAACTACCCCTATCTAGAAATGGCATATTCCAAAACAATCACACCAATGAAACATCTACCTCCCATGTAGAATTTGTCCCTCAAAAAGCCTTTATATTTCCCACCAGTTCTTCATCTCCAGAAGTGTTACAAGAGCAATCTTTTTCATTTCCATAAAATGAAATATCCAGTGATGAGACCTCCCAAGGGATATCCATAGTGTATTTACAAGCTAATCCCTTTCCTGATACAATTCCCTTCTACAATTCAATAGTCCTAGACCCAATTCCATCATATGTTTCATTCCCAGAAAAACCTACTTTAGAGAGTCTCATTCAAAGTCCTTCTCCCTCATGTCAAAATATTGATCCCTTCCAAGAATCCACCATACATATCCAAACTCACACCCCATGTCAAGAGGGCGATGAAAAGAATGAAGAAACAATTATTGAATAAAATCATGATCAAGATCCCAAAAATGACCAAAACTATCCAATTTTTTACCAAGAGCCCATCTTTCCAGAGTCTCATGAATATTCTACTATTATTTTCCATCCTATCCAATATTATCATGTTTCATCTCAAGTGATAAATGTCCTTCCAAGTCTTATTGACATTCGACTTCCTATTCTTAAGCAAGATCATGACATCTTGCCTATTATTCGTAATGATTCTATTCATAGTAAGGAGAAAACCACCCTTAAAATGGAGTTTGATGGTCCTCTTCCAAGTCAAGATCAAAGTATCCCTTCACCTTCATGTCCACCAAAAGATCCCCTCATCCCTCTACATCCTCCTCATAAGCCTATAATTCCTTCATCTCCATATCCTAATCCTCCATGTTCTCCACAAGATCCTATCCTATGAACTGATCCTATCACTACTCCTATTCCATCATAGGGTCCTATTATTACTCCTAATCCCCCTCATCATCCCAACACATTTATGCATTTTTTTCATGAACCCCATTCGTTTCAAATGGATTCCTCTACTTCCATCCAGTCTGGTCGACTTCATGATCCAATATATTCTTCCATATCATATCCACCTCAAAATGGACTCGTGTCTTGTAGCAATTATTCCACTGGTCAAAGAAAGCATTATCAAGTCAAAGGGTTATACCTCCATGAACAAAGTACATTAAAACCCTTTCATATCAAACAAAATTATGATGGTTATGTCCTCAGTAACAAAGATTATTCTAAAGATGTTGGTACCCCTTCCAAATCCAAATCCAAATGTATACATTCCCCTTCACCCCTTCCATCCATCTTAGGTTCATATATTCCTTCATCCACTAGTTCACAATCTGGTTATACTTTCCTAAATCAAGGTCAGAAAAGGTAAAAATCTTGGAGAACCTTCCAAAAATCCAAAAGGCCTCCATACAATTCTTATCCATCCATGAATTACATTCCCCTTTCAAGTAATTTGGATTCCAAGCATAAAGTCTATAAGTATAGAAATCCACATGGAGACAAGGATCAACATGTCCAATCTAATCAACATGTAAAAAAAGTGATACAAAAGGAAAAATAAATGTCCAAAAGGCTACAAAGTCCCCTTGAGAAAAAACTTAAGTCAAAAACAATATGGGTTCCTAAATCTCTTGTATAAACAATGCGTTCCAAGGTACCACAATAGAAAAAAAATCAAAATCCATGTGGATTCCTAAGCGGCTTCTTGAAGCACAGTATCCCAAAGAAAAATCCAATTTGGCATCCAAAATTTATATCCCTCCATCTAAGTCTTTCCCACCTTCCAAATCTAGCTTGGGTCCTTTTCTCCCAAAATTCATAACCATTCCTCCATCAAATCCAGAATCTTCTTTTTTCCATCAAATCCAAAATCTCCTTTTCCTCCATCACTCCATCACCCTCAAGGTGTATGCCAATGTTGATCTTTCCCACATTTTCATACACTCAAAAGAGATTCTTCTCACAATCCCTCCATTATACAACACATATTTTCTAGCCTTTCATCCAGCCTATCCAATCCTTCTCATAAACCCTTATCCCACTTCATCCAGCCTATCCAATCCTTCTCATAAACCCTTATCCCACTTCATCCACTCATCCCATTCATCTCCTTTTTCCATTACCCTACCAACGTCTTTGAGCATACCACCAAAAGCTATAGTCCATTATTTCATATCTTTAAAAATCACTATCCAAGGAAAAATATGCTTGATTCCTTCTTCTATGACCCATCATGAGTCCACCATCTTCCAAAAAGTCAAAAAATAAAAACAATAACTTTTTTTTACAAAAAAAGTCAAAAAAAATTGTTGCCTTGATGAAAACCTAGAAAACATGCGTCTTGGTAACAAAAAAAGAAAACCAAGAGAAATAGTTCCATCTAATAGTGAAAACTTGGAAAACATGTGCTCTAGGCAAGTACCATGATGAAAACCTGGCAAATAGGCATCATGTGTAATTCATGAACTTCTTGCATTCTGTACTTAGGGGCAAGTTTCATCCATATTTCTTTATCATATCATATCCCTTTCATTTCTTCAATTACCCTATGTTACTCATATCCATTATTCTATCAACATCCATATTTCCTTTTTGCCAATTTCGATCTTGACAAGGCTAGGAATATCCCTAGAAACATCACATGTCCTATCTACTTCATGTTGTCCACGTCCCTTTGGTCCATACCCCTTACCTTGTCCACATTCATTGGGTCCATATCCCTTATCCTATCCACATCCCTTTGGTCAATACCCCTTATCATTTCAACATCCCTTTGGTCCATATTACCTATCTTATCACAACCTTCAATCCATTTCCCTTCCCCTTGTCCATTCTTGATCTTGCTTTCCCTATTCATGTCCTATCATTATCCTATCCAAATCTCTTTTTTGATATTTATAGAAAATAAGGATGTAAAAATGAAAAAAATGTTTTTAACATCATCTTGACATGTCCACTCCTATAAACCACATACCAATCAATGCACTATTTTATTACGTTATCTTGTCATGTCTAATCCCTAAGCTTTGTAAAAACATGTGATCCCATCTTGTGGATAGTCCTTGGAATCCAAATAGATTAAAGACATACTAATATACCTTTGGCATCCATCCATATACCGTTCCATCCATAAATCCATAATTCCCTTGCCTTGCTAGACACTGGGGGCTGTTTCAAAAGTCCTAAAAAACAACAAAAAGTCTTGAATTTTTTTTGTAAAAAGAGCATAAAGTCCTGAAAAAAATCCCAAAACATCATAAAAATGTCCTTAAGAAACCAATCAAAAAAATCAAAACACATCAAAATCCTATGTAATAAAATCATCTATGTTACGAAAAGTAGAAAGAAATGATCAAGCATCAATCCAAATCAAAACACTAAGCTTCATAAATTAACATTGGACTCGGATGACCTACCTTTATCAACAATCTGATCTGTCATCAATCGATAAAAAAACTAATCAAATCTAATCAGTCAATCAATTGTCTTAGACAGTGAAAGATATACTCGAAACTAGACATATCGGTCTTATATAGGTAATCCATTTCTAAAACCAGACGCATCCATAATCAAACATCAAAACCAATCCAATCAAGGAACAATAAGGCTGTTGACTAGGTTAGTCATGCCAGTTTGTTGTGAATTTATCTTTCTCAATTATGTTCTTATGCTCCTCAAGGATGCCACTAAGTGGTGAGAGTGACTATGATGGATCATAATATTTTTTTCTTTATTTTCAATTTTTGGAGTGTTTCAATTTGATTTTGGGGCAAGGATGATTCAAGATAAATGCGATAACAGCTGTCATGCATCTGGAAGCCACACAGTTCCATGATCTGAGCTAATCCCTAGAAAAGAATTGAAAATTCCTTATCTTTTATCTACTTGTTGTTATCAGAGGTAATAATAGTATCTAGATGGTCAATATTTGGGTGCATATGTATCTCTTTCTTTTCAAATAAGGTGCAATGATGAATAAATGTTGAAACAAAAATATGGCAAAGACTTGGTTACATCAATCATGTTGATCACAATGACCTATTCTTTCTTATTAATTCATTCTTCTCACTAACATTTATTCTATCATCCAATTGGTCAAATCATTCAACCAGTCAATCAATGATCACATGTCTTACACAGGATATGTCCTTCCTGAAAGTAGGCATTTTTGCTTGTCTTATATAGGGTATGTCTTCCCTGAAACCAAATCTTGTCACTAGAATTATACAAGATGGGTCCTTCCTTAAACCAAACATGATTATCTCTCAACAATTTCTATATCCGGACATCATGGGTCAATCTAATAATCACCATCTACTAATATTCTTCGCTTCTTACTAACCATTGTTCTTTGTTATCATGTTTCATTGTGTCATCTTTTGTTGAGAGATCATTCATGCCTTTCTTGCATAAATAATCTCTTGAGGGGGCATAAAATCCACCTGCTATCGCTGGGGCGGGATCAAATCTAAAAATTCTTTGACACAATGCTCAAAATCACATTGTATCAAAGAGGGACAAATGTAGACACCTAAAATTGTCCAATGTCTACAAGCAACAAACGTTCTTCTTAATTGATTAAATAATCCTTATTATTTAATTAATTAGTGTCATTCTTCTAATTCAAATTCAAAAAATTAACATTTCCCTCCCTTCTCATAATTAAATATTTTTTAATCATTTAATTATCTAATTTTCTTCTAATATTAATTAAATAATTTTATTATTTAATTAAATGCTTTCTTCTATTTTCACTCATAATTAAATAATTATTTTAATTATTTGATTAGTTAACTAAGTCTTCTATAATTAAATAAATTATTTAATTATTTATTTTTCTCAATAAAAGCAAAGTCTCCTAAAAATAAATAAAATCTTTATTTTATTTATTTTTCTCAATCTTCTATGATTAAATGAATTCTTTAATTTATTTAATTATTTGTTTTTCAAAGAAATCAATTCTCTCTTAAAAATAAACAAATCTTTATTTTATTTATTTCTCTAAAATCTTCTCCAATTAAATTAGTTTTTTAAATTTATTTAATTCATTTTTTGAAGAAAAATTTCTCTAAAATAAATAAAATATTTATCTTATTTATTATCTTCTCTCTTGCACATAATTAAATAAATCTTTAATTATTTAATGCTAATTAAGTCTTCAATTTCAACCACTTCTCCAATAAAGCAATATATTTTATCTAGTTTTAAAGTAGCTTTATTGAATCTCGTCCGTCCAAAATAAATCTGTGTCTTTGATCTCAACCGTCACTCAATCCTGAAATCTATAAAAACCCACCTTCATTCTCATTTGAAGGATCTTGTTTTCTAATAGCAATTATCTTATGTAGGTTCAAATTAAGCAATCAAGTAATCCACCAACCATTTTATCATGATTTCTCAAATCTTCCAAGTCAAAGCATTGTCAGTATCAACTCTTAGCACCATTCAAAGCAACGTTTCAAGAGAAGAGGAGAGAAGCAATAGAAGCTTCAGATATGGAGTTTACAATTGTTTGTTATTATCTTTTGGAGATCTCTCATTTTAGTGTTAATAGGCTCATTCTTAGTAGTTGTTTGACTTATTGTATATCAATTGGTATTACAAACCCCCATTGTTTGGAGTGTGCAGAATTAGGCCTATACACTTGTTTACATTGATTCCCACCCACCCCCCCCCCCCCCCCTCTCAGTGCTTGTGCATACTAACAGTCTCATACATTGAATATCAAGATTTTTATATTAATGGTCAAAGGATTAGAACTATATCTTATCCACAACAAGTATTATCTTATGACGAATATAGTATTGACGGTGATTTATGTAATGCTGAACAAGGTGAAGACTTTGTGCCTTTGAGAAGACCTTCCGACAAAGAAATAGCTAGAATAATTATTTCTATGGTTTCTCAAGTCAAGAGAAATGGCCACTTAAGGAATAGGACAGTAGGTGAAGAATAAGGAATAAATTGTTGTATATTCATTAAAGAACCAAAAGAAAGGGAAGGAGGTGAAAGGGAAAACCTGGACTAAGAGGGATGAGGTCTCCAAATCCACTGATGAGGCTACTTCATCAAAGATGAAGGAAAAGGTTGCTGACAAATCTGCTACACTTTCTAAAGAGGAATTGAAGCATAAAAAATATTGGAAGCAGTGGATCCAAGGTTGATGAACAAAAAATAGGTATGTCGTTTGAATTGCCTAATTATACTCTTGTTGATATGCTGAAGTTACTTTCACAAATTAATGTTAAATTTCATTTTCTAGAAATGTTTAGGATAGATGAGCATAAAAAAAGATAGTAGCCAGGGTTAAGAGTGTCTCATCTAAAAAATAGAAGTAAAGGGCTCTAGCCTAGCTAAGGGAAAAGAGATACATGAAGAAAAATAAATAAAGAGATAAGAGGGTATTACTTCTCAGATCCCTGAGATATATTTGGATAATAATGTGAATGCATATTTGAGAAATATTGATCCATTTTTCCTGAGTGTTATTATAAATGGAAAGACTATAAAGAATTGTATGATTGATTATGGTTCTTCCAATATTGTAATGCCTTTTAAGATTATGGAATCCCTAGTTTTGAAAGTAGATACAAATCAGGCTAGATGTTGTGCCTTGGATTCTAGAGAGGTGCATTCCATAGGTACTATAAAGGCCTTGCCTTATAAGTTAGCTACATTCCCTGAAAAGGATTTGACAATGAGTGTATTGGTAGTTGATATTACACTTCATTATGGAAAGGTAGTATCTAAAAAGTAGAGTCATTCTATGGGTTGTAGTCTGTAGTATGATTTATCATTCACTAATTTCCACATTGATGATAGGCACATGAAAATTGAGAGAGAACCAAGGGTATCTCATATGACTGAGTAGGATTGTGATAAGGATAGGACTTTCTTCTTGGACACTGATATTAATGCATTCAAAGTGGAAGAACCGATATTAGGTGAGAAGAGTGAACCTGCGCTATTTACAGATGATATTAATAATTTATCTAATGAAGTGGACTTACGGACCCTCTATTTTGATGGTGCAAGTTTGAAAGAGGGATCAGACGTAGGTGTTTTATTGATCTCATCCAGTGGGAGGACTTACAAGTTCTCATTTACTCTAGCTTTCACTTGCACTAATAATGTGGTAGAGGACGAGGAAATATTATTGGGATAGACTGGATGGATAGTAGCCACAACAAGATGGCTGATTTACTGACCAATATTATATTAAAGCCTGATGAATTAACTTTTGTAGGAATTTCTAAGGTAGAAGTAAAAATGAGACCTTCAATTCCTGATTATAATGTGGAAAATTGGCAGGTTCTTAATAATGATTAGGATATCTTGAGATTCCTTAATTGTCAGGATGAATATAGTGGCCAGGAGATAGATTTTAATGCTTTTGTGGAAGTGATTGATGGAAAAGAAACTATATTTGATAATGAAGTTATACATTTAAAAATAAAAAAGGTACCTAATGGATTGGTAGTGTTGGACAGGGCTTTTGACAATAAAGATAAAATGTAGAGCACTAATGTTGTTACAAATCTAGGTGATTTGGAAGAGGTAAATATTGGTATGCAAGAGGAACCTGAGAGGGTGTATATTGGTAAAAAATGTCACCAAAGATGAGACAAATATTGATAGACCTATTGAGGAAATATATACATGTTTTTTTGGTCTTATGACAATTTAAAGGCTTATAGAGAGGACCTGTTTGGTGCAGGAGAACCTAAGCTAATCCCTAATCACTATTTTTTTTTTGGCTTGTACTGACCTTAGCAAAGTCAGTAGAGTTTAGTTTTGACCTTATAAGGTCTTTCAAGTGTGTGCCTAGGTGGATTTGACTACAATCAATCCAACCTAGGTGTTTAATGCTTTGTTAGTGGTTAGTGCTAGATTAAGCCTAAAATGGGAAAATGGGTCCAAAAGCTTTCAAGGCTTAGGATAGGATATAAATGTGACTAAAGGGGCCTCTAGGATGTTTTTACATCATTCTATGTCGATTAGAGATCATTGAGATTTTTTATATGCAAAGTTGTCAAAGTTGTCAAAATGATGCATGACAACATTTGCAACTTTTAAAAGTTGCATGACAACATTTGGTATGATTAAATTCTTTTAAAATAATGATGGTGGGTAGTTAAAGTAATGACCTATAATCATGGGGAAGGCATATTTATACATGGAGGATCCCATTTCCCGAGGTAGATGGATGTAATGAGTGATTTGAATTTGCAAGAAGAAGCTCTATTATTGGTTTTAGCATACAGTCGATCATTTTGATGTTTGTGAGTTAGTAGATGGATTGAATGTTGATATCCAGTGTTGTATTTGTGTAGTAGAGGTAGTTTTAAGAAATTTTTGTTTATCTTTGAAGTTGTTTTGATTTCATTAGATTAGTTTGTTAAATTGTTTTGTTAGTAGCGCAGTTGCTGGTGTTGTTTAAGCAGTTTTAGGAAACATGGCTCCCTCATAGATCTTCACCATTCAAATCATCACGGACTAGAGGGATATGGAAGGGAAGCCATTATACAGTGTACATATGGAAGGAGGATTTCTAAAAGCAAGCTTGCTAATTTTAAGGTCATGCCCTAGGTGAGTTCAGTGTACTCGGTTAGGTGGATGACAGTGAACTAATGGTGTTTTATTGCCAGGGAAAGATTGGGAGAATGGAACCAAGTATGGTTTCACAAAAATAGAGGTCCTACAAATACCTTCTGGTGAGATTAGGCATTGGCCAATCCATTGAGATATATTTCAAAGAAGAAATCAGTAGATTACACAAAAATAGCCCTATTAGCCTTGAATTCTAGGAACCTATTGTACGGAGGCCCTATAACCCTAGAACCACCAAAATACTTAATTTCTTGGAAAAGGGTGCCTGAATATCTAATTTTTTTGGGGGGTTATTTGGAATTTTTGTGAGAGAAGTGGGAAAAACTCACTGATTAGGGCTAATTAACCTATTAGGCCAAAAGACCAAATCCATAGATTGTCTTGAGATCATATGAAAAACCATTGATGTCCTATTCTAATGGGGTCATATGGGAGGCAAGAAGTTGTCTTAGAAATAATTTTACCCCCTATAGCACATTTGATGAGGAGAAGATGAAATTTAATTTGGAGACATCCAAGAAGGAGTAAAGGATTGAGGAGCATTTTGTTGATAGTTACCCCAAGGTGAAGCACAAAAGTAACCAACCCTTAGAGTTGTGTTGGAGAAGTCCTAGGGTAGTTGAGAAAGGGCTAGGAAGATCCTAAGAGAAAGGATAGGATCTTGAGAAGGCTAGTGATAGTAGAGTCCTATATTTGGCTTGTACAAGCACACCTTGAGTGTTTCTATCAGATTGGTATCAGAGCCAATAAGAGTTGGCTTGTGGTGAATGTTCCAACCAGTAGAGTCAGTAGGAGAGTCTACAATGGTGAAAAATGCAAAGTTGGAAAAGAAAGTGGATGAGAAAGAAGAAGAGAATAGATTTCTTAGAGAGAGATTGGCATAATTGGAACACAAAGTGGACCAAGTGGAGGAAAATACTGAGGAATTGAAAGATAAAGTTGAAGGAAAGAGTAAAGAGATAGCCTTAGATGATGAGGTCCCTGAAGCTGACCCTGTCCTCACCGAAGAACCATTCTTGAAGGAACTAAAAGCTTTGAGTGGAAAGGCATTGGAAGGAGTTCCTATATTTACTAGAAATATGGAACAAGAGATAGTCCTAGATTGGATTGAAGGGCCAAAAAATCACTTTGAATGTGATGGCATAATTGAAGCTCAGAAAGTGAAAGTGGCAAAGGCTAGACATAGAGGGTTTGCACCCACTTGGTGGAAATTTATCCAAGATGAGAGAGAGAAGGAAGGAAAGAGACCCATTTCTACTTGGAAGGCTATGGTAGCCAAAATCATAGAATCATATGTACCTAAAGACTATGAAATTTAGTTGCATAAAAGGAGACAAATTATTAGACAAAAAAACTTGGATGTTAACTCCTACATTGAAGAGTTTCAAAGGTTATGCATGAGATCAAGAATTGCAGAAGAGGAAAGTGTGAAGGTAGATAGATACCTTAATGGTCTTAAATAGAATATATAAGATGAATTGAGTTTTCTTACTCCTACCACTGTTCAGAGATGCCACCAACTTGCAATAAAGGTGGAAGAGAAATTGAGAAAGAAACAAGACTCAAATAATACTAGAGGCAGAGGTAGAGGAAGATATAATCGAGGAAAAAGGAGTGGATATGGTGGTAGAAGTTCAGAGTCCAAGACTCAAGGAGATACTAAGCTGACTAAAAAACAAGAAGGATTTTCAAGCAGAGGAAGCTTCAATAGAGGAAGAGGCTCTAATACAAATTGGAGAGGAAGAGGTAGCAGTCAAGGAAGAGGTTCCTACTTTGCAACAATGAAATTCTCTCACTATAATCAAATGGGACATCCTGCCTATAGGTGTCCTAAAAAAGGCTCTACTTCTCAAGGAGGAGACAAGAGAGTGAACTTTGTGCAAGAGGAATCTAGTGGTGGAAACAAACACCCTGAGGTATCCCTAGAATCAGAGGAAGGAGAAAATATGATGATAAGGAGAACATTGATCAAAGAACTAGTGAAAGAGGAGCCAAGCCAGAGGACAAAACTATTCAGAGTGAAGTGTAATATGATGGGTAAAGTATGTAGAGTCATCATAGACTCAGGGTATAGTGACAAAATTATGTCAAAGGAGGCAGTTAGTAAGCTAAAGATGAAGAGGATTCCACATAGTAACCCATACAAGCTTACTTGGTTGAACAAATGACAACATGTCCTTGTGAATGAACAAGCATGCGTGGACTTCTCAATTGGAAGGTATAAGGATAAGGTGTTGTGTGAAGTCCTACCTATGGTACCATGTCACCTTTTAATTGGAAGACCATGGAAATTTGATAGACAAGCCATGCATGATGGAGCTAAGAATGCATATTCCTTCAAGAAGGATGGTGTGGCTTTCAAAATCTAGTCATTGTTAGAAGGAGAAGTGAATAATTCAGGCCCTAATGTCCTATTGGTGAGTGATAAGGAGTTCCTAGAAGTTCTAGAGGAAGGAGAGGGAGTAGCATATGCCTTGGTTTTGAAGCCAAAGGAAGAAGATGCAAAAAATTCAGTAAAGAAGACAGAGATTCCTAAAGAAGTCCAAGAGTTACTTGAGGAGTACAGAGACATTGTTAGTGATGGACAACCAACAAGCCTACCCTGTTAGAGAGCTATTAGTAACCAAATTGAATTTATCCCAGGATCTACCCTTCCTAAAAAAGATTCTTATAAAATGACCCATCAACAAAATGAGGAAATTACCAATAAAATCCAAGAGCTCCTAAACCAAGGCCTCGTTAGAAAGAGTGTAAGCCCATGTGCCATACCCACTATCCTAGCACCCAAAAGGGAGGAACTTGGAAGCTATGCACTGATTCTAGATCCATTAACTGAATCACCATTAGGTATAGGTTTCCTATTCCTAGGATAGAAGACCTAATGGACTGTTTAGGAGGAGCAAAGTACTTTACAAAGATTGACCTAAAGAGTGGTTATCATCAAATTAGGGTCAATGAGGGAGATGAATGGAAAAATGCCTTCAAAACTATAGAATTTTTGTATGAATGACTTGTGATGACATTTGGGATATCTAATGCCCCATCTAAATTCATGAGGTTGATGAATGAAGTGCTCAAGGACTACATTAGTAAGTTTGTTTTAGTGTATTTGAATGATATCCTAATCTTTAGTAAAACTAAAGAAGAACACTTAAAGCATCTGAAAGTTGTGTTCAAGAGACTACATGAAGAAAAGATGATGATCAATTTGGATAAGTGTGAATTCCTAAAGAAAGAATTAGTATATCTTCATTTTGTGTTGTCTCATGGAAACCTCAAGATGGATCCAAACAAGGTGGAATCTATTGTAAACTAGCCTAATCCCAAATCTACAACAGAGGTGAGAATCTTTCATGGTTTAGCTCAATATTATAGGAAGTTCATTAAGTAATTTAGTGTTATTTGTACTCCTATGCTAGACACCATAAAAGGTGGGATGAAAACTAAGTTTGTATGGAATGAGAAAGTTAACAAAGGATTTGATTTGTTGAAGAAGAAGATTTCCACTCAACCCATCTTGACATTACCACGTTTTGAGAGACTTTTTATAGTTGAGTGTGATGCTAGTAATGTGGCCATTAGGGTAGTTCTAAGCCAAGAAGGGAGACTAGTGGCTTTTCACAGTGAGAAGATCAGTGATGCTAAGAGGAATTATTTTTCTTATGACTTAGAGATGTATGCTCTAGTCCAAGCACTAAGGAAATGGAGGCACTATCTTCTTCCAAAGGAATTTGTGGTGTATTCAGACAATCAAGTACTTAGCTTTCTGAATTCACAAGACAAGCTTAGTCACAAACACATGAAATGGGTGGAGTATTTGCATACTTACACCTTAGAAATAAAACACAAGAACGGAGTGCATAAGAAAGTGGCTGATACACTTAGTAGAAGACTTCTGACAATACAAGAAGTACAACTGCAGAGCATGGGTATTGAGAGTTTCAAAGACCTATATGCAGAAGATGAAGACTTTGCAGAGATATATAAGGTATGTAAAGAGTATAAGAATCATTTCCATGGTAAATTTTCTGAATATACTATGCAAAGTGATCTATTGTTTAAAGGAAGTCAGTTATGTGTCCCTAGGGGATCAATTAGGAAAAATCTGATCCAAGAAAAGCACAATGGTGCACTTAGTGGTCACTTTGGAGTCAATAAGACCCAAGAATTAGTGCAGAGGTTTTACTTTTGGCCAAAATGAATTTAGATATTAGGAAGTATGTGTAATTTTGTGTGGTGTGTTAGAAATATAAGGGCACATTCTCTAATGCAGACCTTTATCAACCTCTCCCCATTCCAAGTAGACCTTGGGAATGTTTGAGCATGGATTTTGTTGTGGGATTGCCAAAGACAAAGCAAGGATTGGAAAGTATCTATGTCATAGTAGATAGATTCATTAAGATGAAACACTTTGTGCCATGTA
This sequence comes from Thuja plicata, assembly GCA_018584345.1. Classification (NCBI taxonomy): domain Eukaryota; kingdom Viridiplantae; phylum Streptophyta; class Pinopsida; order Cupressales; family Cupressaceae; genus Thuja; species Thuja plicata. Next base: position 1,052,392 of record MU227537.1, on the reverse strand, counting down.
AGATAGTGCATGATGCTTGTGACATTGCATAATTATTCTTCAAGGGCGTGGTGAGAATCCATGGACTACCTTTGAGCATAGTATCAGACAGAGATACTAAATTCATGAGTCATTTTTGAAAGACATTATGGCACAAATTGGGAACCAAACTATCCTTTGGGTCTGCATATCACCCTCAAATAGATGGTTAAACTAAGGTGGTTAATAGAAGCCTTGGGAACCTACTGGGGTGTCTCACAAAGGAGTATGGTAAAACTTGGGATCAACTCTTAGGACAGACAGAGTATGCATATAATGATACTGTTAATAGGACTACTAGAAAGAGACCCTTTGAAATTGTTTATGGACTGCATCCTAGAGGAATATTTGAGCTCAAAGAACTAAAAGATGGAGCCAAGGGTAGTGTTTATGCTGAAGACTTTGCACACTCCATGAAAGAGGTGCATGAAATAGTGAGAAAGACTCTAACAAAGAATACCGCAAAGATCAAGAAAAAGGTGGATGAAAGGAAAAAGGATGTTCAATTCCAAGTAGGGGACCTTGTTATGGTCCACCTAAACAAAGAAAGACTATAGAAGGGAGTGCCAAACAAGTTACAGATGAGAAGATTGGGACCATGTACTATTCTAGCCAAATATGGAAACAATGCATACAAGGTAGAGCTCCCTAAGGATATTGGTTTGTCTTCATTCTTAACTATTGCAGATCTGGTCCTCTACAAGGAGCCCACTCTAGATCATGACCAAAGCCTTACTAAGGTTATACAAGAGGTGGAAGACCTGAATGTGAACCCTACGCCACCTAAGAAGGTAGAGAAGATACTTGACTCAAGGGCCTACAAGAAGACCAGACAGAGGAAATACTATGATCATCTGATCAAATAAAATGGAAAAGGAAATGTAGAGGCCACTTGGATCAAGGAGACAGAGTTCAAGAAGTTGGGAATTGATTCCAACTTACTCAATCCAAGGATGGATTGAAATCTTTCATTTGGGAAGAATGGTGCAGGAGCACCTAGGCTAATCCCTAATCACTATTTTTTTTTTGGCTTGTACTGACCTTAGCCAAGTCATTAGATTTTATTTTTGACCTTAGAAGGTCTTTCAAGTGTGTGCCTAGGTGGATTTGACTAGGATCAATCCAACCTAGGTGTTTAACGCTTTGTTAGTGGTTAGTGCTAGATTAAGCCTAAAATGGGAAAATGGGTCCGAAATAATTCAAGGCTTAGGATAGGCTATAAATGTGCCTAAAGGGCCTCTAGGATGTTTTTACATCATTCTAGGTTAATTAGAGGTCATTAGGATTTGTTTTATGCAAAGTTGTCAAAGTTGTCAAAATGTTGCATGACAACATTTATAACTTTTAAAAGTTGCATGAGAACATTTGGTATGATTGGATTATTTTTGAAGAATGGTGGTGGGTAGTTAATGTAACAACATATAATCATGGGGAAGGCATATTTAGACATAGATTATCCCATTTCCTAATGTATATGGATGTAATGAGTGATTTGAATCTGCAAGAAGAAGCTCTGCTACTGGTTTTAGCATACAGTCAACCATTTTGATGTTTGTGAGTTAGTAGATGGATTTAATGTTGAGATCTAGTGTTGTACTTGTGTATTAGAGGTAGTTTGAAGAAATTTTTGTTTAGCTTTGAATTTTTTATAAGTTCATTAGATTAGTCTGTTAATTTTTTTTGTTAGTAGCACAGTTGTTGGTGTTGTTTAAGCAGTTTTAGGAAACATGGATCCCCCATAAATCTCCACCATGAAAATCATCACAGCCTAGGGGGATATGGAAGGGAATCCATTGTAAAGACTACATATGGAAGGATATTTCTAAAAATCAATCTATCTAATTTTAAGGTCATGTCCTAGGCGAGTTTAGTGTACCCGATAGGTGCATGACAGTGAACTAATGGTGTTTTATTATAGGGAAAAGATTGGGATAATGGAACCAAGTATGGTTTCAAAAGAATAGAGGTCCTATAGATACCTCCTGGTGAGATTATGCAATGGCCAATCCGTTGAGATAGATTTCCAAGAAGAAATCAGTAGAGTGCACAAAAATAGCCATATTAGCCCTGAATTCTAGGAACCTACTGTACGGAGGCTCTAGAACCCTAGGACCAAAAAAATCCTTAATTTCATGGAAAAGGGTGCCTGAATATCTTTTTTTTTGGGGGGGGGGCGGTTATTTGGAAGTTTTGTGAGAGAAGTGGGAAAAACTCACTGATTAGGGCTAATTGACCTATTAGTCCTAAAAGACCAAATCCATAGATTGTCTTGAGATCATTTGAAAAACCATTGATGTCCTATTATAATGGGGTAATATGGGAGGAAATAATTTGTATTAGAAATAATTTCACCCCCTACAGCACTTGTGATGAGGAGAAGATGAAATTGCACTTGCAGACATCCAAGAAGGAGTAAAGGATTGAGGAGCATTTTGTTGATAATTACCCCAAGGTGAAGCACAAAAGTAACCAAACCTTAGAGTTGTGTTGAAGTCCTAGGCTAGTTGAGAAAGGGATGGGAAGATCCTAATAGAAAGGATAGGATCTTGAGAAGTCTAGGAACAATAGAGTCCTAGATTTGGCTTGTGCAAGCACACCTTGAGTGTTTCTATCACTATTTCAACATTTCATCCCTTTAAAAGAAAATCTGAAACCTTTCAGGAAAAAATAGAGGCCTATTAATCCTACTCTCGAACCCAAAATGAAAGATGATTTGATGAATTTAAGAGACACATGTAGCATAAATCCTATCAGACACTCATCATGGGTTTCAAAACTTGTACCAGTAAGAAAAAATAATGTAGATATTAGATTATGTGTGGATTTTAGAAATTTAAATATATCTTCATTAAAAGAAAATTATGGTTTGCCTAACATGGAATCCATGTTGCAAAGGGTTACAGAATGTGAGTTAATCTTTATGATGGACATTTTCTCTGAATATAGCCATGTAATGGTCAAGGAATTAGAACAATTCAAAAGAACATTTACAACTTCATGAGGAACATATGTTTATGTTAGGATGCATTTTCAACTGAAAAATGCAGGTGTAACATTTCAAAGAGACAGAGATGTTTCCTTTGCAAATTTTATCAATGATTTTTTGGTTGTATACCAAGATGATATTACTCCCTATTCAAAAAAGGAGGCAGAACATTGTAATCACTTGTAGAAAATATTTGTTAGAGCTATTGAATATGGTGTGTCACTAAACCCCAACAAGTGTGTTTTTGGAGTCATTGAGTGAAAATAACTAGGTCATATTATTTCTAAAGGAGTGAAAATAGATTTGGAAAGGGTGGCAGCAATAGATAAAGTACCTCGACTTAAAAATGTAAAGGGTATTCAACATTTCATTGGGAAAGTGAATTTATTAAGAATATTTTTGACCAATTTTGTAGAAATCAGTCGACCTATTTCAAAAATGCTCAATAAAGGTACTTAGATATATTGGGAAGGAGATCCAAGTGTAGCCTTTCAGGATATTAAACAAGCTATAAAAGATGCACTAGTTTTGAGGACATCAGATTACACAAAACCAATGCCAATTTTTTCTTTTGTATCATTCCACACAATAGTTGTAGTTTTGCTCCAAAAGAATTCTGAGGGATTTGAGAAACCAATAATATTTTTTGGAAAATCCTTGTAGGCCTCAGAATTAAAATATGACATCAATGAAAAATAGGCTTATGCATTGGTGAAGGTAGTAAAGGCATTCAGATGTTACTTAGTTGGAGCAAATATTGTTACGTATGTACCCAATGCTACAGTCAAGGAAATCTTCACCTAACAAGAGGTCTTAGGGATAAGATGTAGGTGGATCAACCAAATCTAGGAATTCAATACTGAGATCCAAATAACAAAACTAGCAAGGGTCCAGGGATTAGGAAAGTTGATGGATCAAAGTAATTTGGATTCTAATAAAATTAATCAAGTTGAAGAAGAACATAGGGAGTATGTATGTGACATGGATGGATGTGATTGGTATACTGACACAATTTTTTACCTACAAAGAATGACATGCCCAAAAGGTATGAATGAAAGAAAGAAGAGAACCTTGAAGTTACGTGTTATCAAGTATACAATTATATGCGGTAAGATTTGGTGGAGAACTATAGATAGTGTGTTGTTGAAATGTGTATAAAAAATCCAAGTAGAGAAGTTGTTGAATGACATGCATACTAGATTCTATGGAGGTTATTACACGGCCAAGACAACTATAGATAAAATTTTGAGGGCTCAATTTTTGTGGCCTACTCTTTTCAATGATTCTCACCATTTGGTGAAAAGATGTGATGCATGTCAGAGATTTTCTAAAAAAATTAAATTTTCAAGAAATTTGCATCTAAATCCAGTTGAGACACAAGAACCTTTTCAAAAATGGGGTATTGATTTTATAGGATAAATTGCAACTAAGTCTAGTGAGGGCCATTCATTTATTTTGGTGGCAAGAGACTATTTTACAAAGTGGGTGGAAGCAATACAAACTAGGAAAGCAACTAGTAAGGTGGTGATAGTTTTTTTTATGAATAATATTTTGAAAAGGTTTGGGTTTCGTAAAAGGATAGTATCTGACAATTCTATGTACTTCAGGTTAGAATAATATAATAAATTTTTATGCAAGTTTGGAATCCAAGTGTCATACTCGTCACCATATCACACACAGGGTAATGGAGAAGCACAATCAAGTAATAAAATCTTGATGAATATCATTAAGAGAATCCTAGATAAAAATAAGAGGGCTTGGGATTATAAACTAACACTAGTTGTTTGGGTAGATGAGGTATTTGTGAAGAAGGCTATTGGGCGTGCACCTTTGATTTGGTCTATTGTATACATGCCAGGTTGCCCCAAAATAACCTTATGGAGATGTATAGGTTTGTTAAAATATATGATGATGAAATAGAAGCTTAAATGCAGTCAAGGATGGATGATTTGATGGAGTTTTATGATATTAGAAGAGAATTTCATGATAGGAATTCCAAACTCTAGTTGCACGTCAAGAGCCTTTATGAGAAGAGAATGACTACTAGAAAATTTAAAGTCAATGGTGTTGTGCTAATGTGGAATGCTAGATTGGAGGATGAATGTATACATGGAAATTTTGATCCAATATGGTGTGGGCCATATGTAATTCATTATAAATGGGGAGATGATTCCTATTATGTTAGATAAATGGCTAGAAATATTCTCTAATTGCTAGTTCATGGGCAATTCTTGAAACACTACTTCTCATGAAGTATCTCTTCTCCATGAATGGTAGGTAGGATGTATATTTTGTAATATAGATTCCTTTGGTATTTTTTTTTTTTAGTTTTTGTGCTCCAAGTGTGGTTTTCTCTTCCAGTCGTTTATGTGGTCCTCACATTATTCTAGTTCTCATAAGCATCCCCAACTAGAGCCACTGGTGGTGCTTGTTGTTTCTCTTAGTAAATTTTGGTATTTTAGTATCTTTGCAATAAAAGTGGTGTCTTGGTCTATATTTGTAGAAGGTATCAAGATTTAGGGTTTAAAGGTTTTAGCTAAAAATATTTCTTTTAATTTAAACCTTAAATTTTTCTTTTCCTTTTTTGTGTCATTTAAGTGATGGATCTTGTTTTTGTTGTAGTGGGCCAAGTTTTTAAAGTCCCTGGGTTTTTTGGTCTTAGGTTTTTGACCCCTAGATTTATTTTTTCTAAAGGATGGCTTGTTTTATTAGCTTAGCGGTCCCTTTTGTCTTTACCGATGATGGTCAATGCTTTTGATAACAATTACTCTTTTATTGATTGTTTGCATTCTTGCAATGAAAAATGTAACAACTAGAGTTGATCATGAATGCATGAGAAAGTGATACCTAACAAATTTTGAGTTTTTAAGGGTTTGTGTCTTTTCTCTCCTGTGGTTAGTTATTTTCTAGGATAGGAATGGGACCATCTTTCATGAGTGCAATTTTTGATTGGTGATCTTATGTTGTAAATGATAAAGTTGCTCAAGAGTTAATTCAGAGGAAAAGGGCTACAGTGTTGATCGTAAGATAAAGATTGGCAGATCTCAATGGTTGTCATGGATTCATGATCAAAAATTTTATGCCTTTTAATGATCGCAAATCTAGGAGATGTTTCCACATTTCCGAAGGTGGTGCACTGAGTTGGTGTTCGATGGGACCAAGTGTGATGATGTGTTGGATGTGGTGTAAGACAACTCAATAGTCAGTAATTGTGTGGCATTTATGTGTCATTCAATCATAAGGATAACCAGTTGTTATTCAAATCATTTTCAAATATATTGGAGACTATTTCTCGTGTGAATGAATAATTAATGGTGGAAGTGACTATTTAATTTTTTGTTTCTATTTGTTTGCAACAAATTTATTGATCTTATTATTTCAGAAAAGCAAAAGAGGTTGCAAGCAGAAAATATGCAAGTTCATCTTATTTCTATCCTAGTTGTTTTTAAAGGCGAATCTTGGTAAATTTTGTATGTATTTGTGGTTTTTGATAGGTGGAGGTTTTTTGAAAATAGGGAATTATGGGTTGACAAATAATTGAGTAGAATTTCATAGTTTAAGTTTATTATTGTGCCCTAGCTTTTGTTTTTCTATTTGGTCTAAATTTTGTAAAAAAGGTGAGATGGCTCCTGTAAGAAAGCACTCAGGACAGAAAAAGTATCAAAGGAGGAATCTTTGTGATAACTTTTTAAATCAATTAAATGGATCAACTAGTGATAGATAACAAGTGCATTTGTTGTTAACAAGAAAGGGCCTAGGTGATGGATTGGTGGATAAGGTGTATATGGTTTATGATGCTAGAATTCCAATGAAGGGTCTTGAATTGTTCAGAATGTGGATATGATAAAGGAAATTAGCAAACCCATGGTCTAATGCCTTGTAGTTAGACCTAGGTAGGATTGTGGTCCCTAGAGTTTTTATCATGTAGATTTATTGTGGGCCATTACAGACGGATATGATCCCATTCTAAGAGTTTTTATCAATATAAATGGTGGAGTATTAGTCAAAATTACCAGTGATGAAGTGAGATAGTTATTTCGGTTAAGTGAACCTTCGATATAGTTAGAAAAAGTGACATGTAGGCCATTTCAAAGGATTATAAAAGGATGCGAGTTTATGTGAGAGGATCTCTATTGTCTCATCATTTGGAAAGCATCAGAGATTCAAAATATTATGTTGGGCCTAGTTCATTAGAGGCTTTTCCTATTGAAGCATTCTCCTAGCATGCTAGGGAAACTTTCTACTTATTATTTCAGGTAATTGGTAGGCACCCAAGCAGTGTGATGCCACCAAATTTTATGGATATGGTCATTCAGATACAACATCTTTGATTCACAAATGTGTACTATTTGGTACCCTATTTAGCTGATAGGATACACAAGGGATTGCAATTGGTGAAGAAAGATAAGGGACAATGTTTTTTCTATCACTACTCAATGTTAATGCATATGATTCTTTTTAAACATGCATATTTCTTTTCTCAAAGTATGAAATTGATGAAAATAGTTGGGGAAGAAGAAGTGTCAGTTCAAATTTGGAGAATGGATCTGTCGTGGAACAGTGATGAGGCTACATATGTAATATTTTATAATTTTTTTGCATCTAGTAACCAGGATTCCTGTAGACCTCCATGAATTTTAAAGACCTAAAGAAATGAAGCCAGAGTTGAATATTTAACACAATTGGGGAGATGTAATACCATAACCTATCAGCACAGTTCTTAGGGTATATGGATTTGAGGGAACTCCCCATGTGTTTCCTTTTGAGGTACCTTTGAGATTAGGATTTGCAGAGGTAATATGGGAGATTACCCAGATTGAAGAAATAGAGTTGGTAGGAAATAAAAAGGGTACATTTTTTCTTGATTACATGGTAATACTGTAGACACCCTAAAATGGACAGGCTTGCGACTTTACATTAAAAATACTAATTTTCATCTATTAATTAATGGTTTTTTTCATTAATTAATCATCCATTTTCTTCTAAATTCATTCCTCAAATCATCTAATCCAATTCCCAAAATTAATTAAATAATTAATTTTATTTAATTAA
>MU227537.1:999477-1029375 GCA_018584345.1 Thuja plicata | reverse complement strand
TCCACCCATCTCTCCAGTCCACATGGGTAACTTCACCCACCTCTTCAGTTCAAAAAGGCAACTCATAATTATCTCTTCAGTTAACCAAACCCTATCTCCTCTTTACCAAATGAAGAGGTGGAGTTTATTGAGGATCTCTCCTATTCCTTTTGATCTCAACCATTCATCTCCCCATCTCTGGGATTGATCTCAACCGTTCATTTCATCACCAATTCCTATATAATAAACCCTTTATAACCATTTGAAGGATCCAGGATTTCAAGCTCTCGTGCGTCATTACTCTGTCAGTTTGGTTCTAGCATTCAAGCCATCTTGCGATCATACACACACATTTCAATTATCAAATTCTTGACGCTTCTCAAGTCATAGACACTGCCCCGCCAATACTAAGCATCAAGAACAGTGTTTCGGAAGGAGTAGACAGAAACAATAGAAGCTTCAAGCATCGTGGGGTTTGCATTTATTTGTCTTCCTTTCTCTTGCTTGTACATTTTATTGATCACATTTCTGTTATTCATTTAGTAATCATTATATACTTAATTTGCATTCAATTGTGAACCTTTTCTACTAACCCTCACCTTTGGAAAGTTGTGGGAATCAGAAAGAGAGGCGTACACATACCTTATTTTGTTATAACAACAGGTGGTTCGGTGCACTTTGATAAACTCTTTAAACCTTATCATCTGGGCACAACTGTTGGCATGTATAGTGACAGGGATTTTTTTTTCAATATGTTCAAGTTAAGGATTAGGATGCCTCATATGGAGCATATCATTTATTACCTTGAGGATGTCATTGCAAATTAATTTTATTTGGGGGTACAAGAGAAGTATAAGGAGAAGTGGGTGGCTTACAAGAAATTGTTATTTGTAGTTAAAGAGATGGATGCCTTATTTGATCCTTTGTTGGGATTCACTCCTTTTGAAAATAATATAAGGAGTTTAATGTAGAATTATGAAGAGATCATGGAGGCAACTAAGGATAAGTTGGCCCTATTGGAGAAGGTTTATAGAAGTATTCCAACTACCATAATTTCTCCACCCATAGCACAAGCTAAAAGTGTAAAGATTTTGATTGTCCCATGTGTGCCTCTCAGGCCTAAGGATGGTGAGCTTGAGGATAGGTCTATTGCTTAAACAACACCTAGTGCTAGATATATAAAAATTAGAGGAGAGTCTAAATATTTTGATGATGAAGATAATGTCGATGTTTCTAGTGCCTCAGAAGAGGAGGAAATTGATACATCTAGAAGAAAATGGAAGAAGGTTGTTACTAATGATGCCCCTACTATTGCACCCCCTACCAGACCTATGGGAGGCATAAGGTTTGTTGAGCATAGTGCTTCTCCACCAGATATACCCCTACCACCTCCTACAAAGAAAAAAAAGTGAACTCGTGTGGTTATTGAAATTGATGAAAGTGGTTTGGTCATTATCACATATAAGGAAGTTTGGATGGGTATGCTTGATGAGCTTGTAGCCCCATAGTTTGACGTAAATTCACAAGATATTCAAGGTGTTGCATACATAGATTCTAGAAAGGATGCATGTGAGGTTTATATTAGCTATGGTAAGTTTGTGAATGGCAAGGATTTTATACAATGGATCTAGAAAACTAGGATACCCGATTACAATAAGAGATGTGAGAAGAATATTGTTGCACAATCAAATAGACCTTCACATGAGTGTGAAGAGGAAGTTAAAGTTGAGATGATGAATGATTTTAGTTCTCTAACATAAGAGGAAGGAAGGAAACTAGTGTAGGATGCTGGTGTAATGTTTCTCCTTGATTTGGATATTAATGATGTAGTGGCTCTAGATGCTATAAGAAAATTAAAGGAGCCTTTGTATAATTCTGAAAAAGAAGCAAGAAGGGAATTGAGAGGATCAACCTAGAGTTTAGACTATGCAGCTTTAGCCATTTGATTCTTATCATGAGAGGGGGGAAGGCCAGGTGCCAAAGGAGGCAATCCTAATGTGGGGGGTAGAGTAAGAGAGCTTAAGAGACATCCAATGTTGAATTTTCAAGTCTTAGGATGAATTTTTCCCTATTATCTAAAGAGACAACAAAGAGAGAAGATACAAAAAAATGAAATATAGGGAGAAGTATGAGGAATTGTTTGGTAGGTATGGACAATTACATAATTCTTTTGTTGAATTGGAATTTGCAAACAACATGTTCGAACAAAAGATAAAAGATATGGAATCTGGTGTTTCCACTTCCACTGCTATTGTAGGGACAAATTCTCACATTGCATCTAGTCAAAAAATTAATGTTTATAATCCTCTAGTTGTCCAACCTTAGCCAAAGATTGATGACCCAACATGTTCTGTGGATCCAACCAAAGCACAATGCCTAGAAAAGATTGATGAATTGGAAAAGAAGTTAATAGATACTAGGAAAGAATCATCTGAGAAACAAAGGGAATTAGTATCTACAGTATTGAATCACTTATACCATAAAGTTGAATGTAGATTGGCCCAGGTTCATGAATTGTATTCTTTATTATTTACTGCGGTTAGAAGTTTTGCAAATGATAAGGCTAGTTTTATGCCTATTATTGATAAATGGGTAAGAAGAGATGTTAATCTCAAAGCAATGGTTATTTATTCCAAATTTCATAGAGATAAGACTAAGTAGTTACAACCCACATATACCCTGGTAAAGGAATTTCATAATTTTCAAATGTTACCAGAAGGAATTGAGAGAAAGGGCAAAGAACTTCTAGCTTCTTTTAATGGTTTTAAAGACACCTTGACCTCTCATATTATAGACAGGGAGGGAATTGTGAAACCTTTTGGATTCTAGAAGGAAAAATGGATCAGGAGATCAAATCAAGGGTATAAATTATTTGTAATGATGTTTATGCAGATATTTTGGAGGAATGCATGGATAAAATTATTGCTACAGGTAATTTATCTAAAGGTTGTGAAAAGGAGGCTAACCAGGTGGTAGTAAATTTACACACCTTACAGATCTAAGGTAGATGAAATAATGAATTACCCGTGGCCAACAGATGAGGATTTTGAAAGATGGGCTAGCATCTATATGGTAGAGGTGTAGAGCACAAACAGTTAAGTTTTTAACTGTTAAAGGTAATGATTGGTCATTAAATTTTGGTGTTATGTGTTGCAGTTAATTTGGGTTCCATCCATTTTGTAGTCATGGGCCCTCTAGGTCAAGGCTTAAACAATTGAATTTTGTGTAAGGGCCGAGGCGAATATTTTCAGTTACAAGCGATCAAAGTTTTGTCTTATTCATGGAATATTGTAATTGAATATGATTGAGTGATTGGCAATTAGGGAATTGATGTGTGTCTCTTTAGGCCCTTAGCTTATTTTTCTACCTTTTTCCTATAAAAGAGTAATAAAGGCCATGAGACGAGCCCAAATATTTTTAATAGAAGTCTATTGTTTAGGTTGCTCAATCGAGGTGAAATCCTATGTTTTGTTTAGCAAACTTAAAAAAACACTTTCAGAGAAATTGTATAAAGTGAGTGCTATTTTCTTGTAATTTTTGAGTCTATTTAAAGTGTTCTTTGTATTGTATGACAAGAGTAACTTCATAGATTAATGGAAATATATATTTCTGGCCTAATTCTCTCCTTCATGTAAATTATGTGTTTTGTTTAATCAAACCAAGGGTTTGATTATTCCAGTATACTGTTGTGGTGTATGTAGTTTATATTCATGCTTTAGTTCAAATAATTAATTAAAATTCTTGAATATATAAATTGTAGATCCATAGAGTTTACTTAGGGATTTTGATAAGCAGGTTAGGTCATGAATGTTGTTTGAATAGATTGTAAGGCAATGTTATTCCATATTCAAAGGTTATTAAGAATTAATCTTGTCATAAAATAAAGATACATGTCAAATTTATAATTAACCCAATGGATAGGGCACCGATCTAGCTTATGTTTTATGTTTTAGGTTTTGATAAATATCTTTTTTTTTCACTCCAAAATTGGTTAGTAACGAAGTTTATTTTAAATTATGTATGTTGAAAATTATCAAAATATACAATCTCATGCTCCATGAAAGTCGTAGATAAATAAATAACAAGTAATTATTTTGTATCTCCTTGTAATGTTGAGCACAATATGAGATTATCTACTAAATTGATTCACAATATAATTTTGGTACAAAGATTATATTAGAATCATAGGATTACCCTCCTAGGTCTTGCAGAGTCTGAATTATAGAAGGGGTTGAGTCTACCTTGTCAGTTGGTCCAAGTCCATTCATTTCTAATCATAAGAGTTGGCATCTCTTTAGGTGTATAAGTGGGTCACTTGGTTGCATTTATGAGTAAATCATGTTCAATTAACTTACACATTGTCTCCCACATAGGAATAAAAATGGACCCTGAAAAGGTCCAAGCCATTATCAATATGCCTCCACCAACAAATTTAAAGAACCTCAAGTGTCTAAAAATAAGACTACAATCAGTTAGACGATTATTTTCATATTTGGCTGACAAGTGTCATCCAATCTAGTACTTACTACACAAAGACAAAATTCGAATGGACAAAGGATTGTAAAAATGCTTTTCAAATATTGAAGGACTATCTTCTTTTAAGACCCGTCTTAGTGGCACACATTCAAGATCAACCACTAGTATTGTACATCTTAGCTATAGAGAAATCACTAGGGGAATTATTAGCATAGAATTACTAAGAAGGAAATGAAAGAGTCATCTACTAGATCAGTTGAACATGTGGCATATGAACTAAAATATACTGCATTTGAAAGAGCATGTTTGGCTATAGTTCTTGCTTCCCAAAAACTTAGAAACTACATATTATGTCACAATAATATCCTAATAGCTAAGATTGATCCATTTAAATACCTATTGAGAAAATCCACATTAACATGGTGACTCACCAAATGGTTAGTGATTTCAACATTGATTATGTGGACAAAAAAGAACTAAAAGATCAAGTTATTGCAGACCAACCGACATATGCACGCCTACCTTCTAAGAATCCATTGCTAATAGATTTTTCAATTGAAATCATATTTTCCCTTTAGGAATAGAAATAATGGAAATTATACTTCTATGACTCTCACACACAAAAGGGATCAGGTTTCTGAATAGTATTTATCACTACTTAAGGAGACTCCATTCCTAGGTTCTACAAGCTGAGTTTTGACTGCACCAACAATATATCCAAGTATGAAGCATTGATTATAGGGCTCAAAAACTATCTAGTAGAAGATCCAAAAAATAAAAGTGTGCATGGATTCTCAATTTATTATCAACCAAGTCAGTGGCAGTTACAACACTAAGCATGACAAATTGATTCCCTATAAAGTCATGGTAGACGACATCAAGCAATATTTTTGAATGATATTATTTGATAAAATCCCTCGAATCAAGAACAAGGAAGTAGATGCCATGACCAATATAGGATATTTTATCAACATGGCACAAAATGTGAAACATTGTGAGTTCATGATCAAACAACTCACAGTCCCTGCCTATGAAGTTGCCAAGTCTGAGGTTGTGTGTGAAATTGTCGGTCCAAATTCTCCCTGGTACCAAGAAATTTATACTTAACTAGTTAAACTATTCCTATTGAATTTGCCCATAACCTAAATAAGTACTTGATAAGGAAAGCCTCCTTTTACACTATAATTGCCAATACACTTTATCGATGTAGTTTATATGGAACACTCTCAGATGTCTCAACTCATAAGAAGCACAAGAAATTATATTAGAAGTACATGAGGGAATTTGCAGTTCTCATTCGAGTGGCTTGTCCTTAGGAAAGAATATTTTAATAATTGGGTATTATTGGTCCATAATGTAAATGAATGCTTTCTTATTTGTGCAGAATTGAAAAAAAAAAGTTTCACTTATCTATTTCAAGGGGAAAGATCAAGTTTTAGATATTTTGACAATGCCTCTTTCTAAAGAGAAGTTTCAAATTCATTGTAAAAATTTGGGTTTAATACCCATTTATGTAAAATCCCCAAGTAAATATTAAGGGGGTTGTTAGAATATTTAATCTTTATTTGGTTGTATTTATTTAATTAGGATAAACCAAGGTATCCTACATCTATTTCTTAATCTAGTATAAGTAGGAGGACATGTCATTTCTTTGTAATTCCTTTATTAAGAAAAATAGTTTCTCCTCCTTAAGAGGATGTTTCCACTTTCCACACACCTATTATTAATGGTGTAATTCATAGATTTTTGAGTTACTTACTAACTCATCTCCTCATATTTATTTAAGAGATGATCCTCTCTCTCGTTTCTACACATTTTGATGTTATTGTAAATAAGATACTTTCTGTCTATATCTCTCATTACTTAGGACTTTCCTCATTCATAATTCACAAGGGGTTTTCCTTTACTTTTCCCCTTTCAAAATTTCTTGTCTTGGCTCTTTGTTTTATGCTCCAAGTTTATGCATTTCTCATGGTAACAATCTTATATACAATTAAATCTCTTGGATTCTTGTTTATTTCTTTGCTCTTGATGTTAGAATATTTAATATTTCTTTGCTTTTATTTATTTAATTATGATAAATCAAGGTATACTACATTTATTTTTTCCTCTAGTACAAGTAGGAGGACATATCATTTATTTGTAATTCCTTTATTAAGGAAAATATTTTATCCTCCTTAAGAGGATGTTACCACTTTTCACACACCTATTATGAATGGTGGCACTCATATATTTGTGAGTTACTTAGTAACTCCTCTCACCATCTTTATTTAAGAGATGCTCCTCTCTCTCATTTCTACACATTTTTATCTTATTGTAAATGAGCTACTTTCTCTCTCTCTTTCTCTCATTCTTTAGGCTTTGCCTCATTCATAATTCACAAGGTGGTTTTCTTTTCTTATCACCTTTCAAAACTTCTTGTCTCCTTGTCTTGGCTCTTTGGTGTATGCTCCAAGTTTATGCATTTCTCATGGTAACAATCTTCTATACAATTAGCTCTCTTGGATTCTTGTTTATTTCTTTGGTCTTGATTTTTTCCTTTCAGATGTAGAAAACAACATGCAAAAATGTGTAGAGAAAGAGAGTATATGTTCATTCAATCATAAGGGGCAAAATTTTAATTGAAAAATTATTGCTTGTTTGGTATTTTAAGATTTTTTCTTTATTTGGTCGTCAATGAAAAGTCTCTTTTGGGAAAGGGTTCCTAATGTAATTTTATGGTTTTGGATGAATGTATCAACAACTTTGGATTCCTGAATAAGAAATGATTTAAAAACTTTTATGTCCATATTTAGTATTTGGGAATATTTTCACAACCTAGCCATGTTCAAAATTAGGGGTAACACCAATAAAGTTTATAACAAAGTACGTTCCTTGTAAAAAAGTGGTTGAAAGTAACAAAAAAATTGATCAAACAACTAATCACAGACTTAATTTTGATTCATAATAATTGTCTTTTCACCATGGCCACTTCATAAAAACATATTTTATTCTCTGGTAAAACAATACCTAAGATGGAAAGTGTTTAATGGAATTATAATCTATCAAAAAAAGTTTACACACAAGATTGTCGATTGCAGGATTCAATATTCACTACCAAATTTATACCTTTACACCAACAATTCTATTACAATGTAGGTGGCTCATCCATTACATCTTTTAATTTTTATCTTTAATGTTTTTGATTGAATATGTCTGAAAATTCTTATTTTTATGAGATTTTCTATCAGCCAAAATTATTCCAAATTAGTAAATTTTGAACCATTTTACAAAGTTTTGTAAGAGCGATTCAAGTGACTTGCACAAGAGTTCTCAGACTGAGTTATGATTCAACATAAAAAAAAAAAATTTAAACTAGTTGTTTCTGATTTCAATTCCCTATTGCATTTCAAGAGTGAGAAGCTTTATAACTTCCATGAAGCTCATTTTCTCCATTGAGGATAACTTGAACAAGGAGGCCTAATGAGCATGCTAATAAGTATCGGCCCTTGGGCCATAAAAACAATGCATATAGTTATAATTGGTTGTTGAAACTTTACACGGTTCTAAGCTCACCAAGTTCCTATTTATTTTCTATAAGAAATGTTTCCCAATCATATGATATTGTGATTGTTTTATAAAAGTTCACAATGCATATATAATGTGAAAAGGTTTTTTTTATTTAGTTAAGATACCTAAATAGTAAATACTCAATCAAATGACTTTTAGATTAATTTGAGAGGGCCACCAGCCGACTACTGACACTACCATCACTTCTAAACTTCTAGACTATGAATTTCCTTTTCTTGGCTCAGATACCTCGACTTTGATATATTTAGTATTCTACACCGCACTTATTTTAGGGGTGTTCATCATTTGACTAATAACACATGCTTAAACCTAAGGAAAAAATTTTATATTTATTTGCTAGGATATGTCCTTTCTAAAGCTGTAATTGGTGCATAGTAGAAAGTAACATCATATTAAATTGTGAAATCGATAAAAAAAAAATTTAACTTGCACATTCAATTAATTTCCTTTAACATTGGTTTATCATCTATTTCATTTTTGCTAAGATAATTTAACAGTCAATTATTTCCTCTTGCGATTACTTTACAGTTGTTTACAACTGACTTCTAACACCATACTCAAATCTAAAATAAGGTTATAATTTATTTCTTAAGATATCACAATATTGAATTATTTTGTAAGTAATTTAAATTTTTTATCATCTTGTTATTACTATTGTAAATTCTAAGCCCATAAAATTCATGTTCATTGAAATATTTTAATGTTCAATTATTTATTTTGAAATTTGTTCATGAGGTTTACAGGTTAACTATTTATAATAAGTTTAGGTTTAAAACTAATGAAATTTCTACTACAAATTGTAAATTTCCTAGTGGTTATTGAGATGTAACTCACATCTAAGCTAATGAAAATATCCAAATAGATCTAGACCACATCTACCCTTACAACATCCTCTTGCAATTAAAATACTTGCTTCCTAATGACCCGAATATAATTTTAAGTTTATGAAGCTCTCTTTAAAATTTAAATGAAGACAATAGAGAACTAACAGCCCTAGTACAATCCTAAACTCATGAAACTCCCTTTAAAAACTAAACAACAAAACTCAGAACTAATGATACAGATTCAACCTAAGCCCAAACACCTCTCTTAACAACCGTGAACTTTACAATCCAATTCTTTTGAGATGAAAACCGCTCGAGAAAATATTGAACCTTAACCTTCACTATAGTTACGTTTCACCAATAGTCCGATGTCTATTATAAAACATTTCAAAAAAATATGTTAGTTCAACCTAATATTAAATTTAATTTCATTACAATATTGGTGGGAACTTTGATGCATTGCGTCTCTTGTTAAAAATTCCTCATTGATAGGTGTATTTAAAAAAATCTATAACTTTCAAATGATTTCACATTTCTCAAATCTAAAAGATGAGTCACACTCCTTTATTTTTTGTATTAGATATAAAGTATTAAGCTTAGTACAATTGATTTTTTTAGAGCATATGTTGATTTAAAACATTACATCAGAGTTTAGACATACTTTTCATCTAATACAAAAAAAAATCACTAAAGACCAGCAAATTTGAGGTGTCAAAATGACTATCAATAGAAATTAACTAGTATGGAGCATCCTGGTATCTATCATATCCCCTCCTCTTTACCCATGAAAGTCAGCCAACATTTTCATCCATCCACTTGAAGATGGTGTCATCTATGATGCTTTGTGCATGTGGGTGATCAACTCTGTGTGCAACTAGGATTACTACTAGAGGTGTTGTTGCCACTAGTGCGACTGGAAGTGTTGTTTCCTTCATCACAATAGGATGTGCTACTACAAAAAATGGGATAAGAGTTGAGATATCATTAATTCTTGTGTTTCTCTCTTGTTAGGCTCTGATCTCAGCTAGGAAGTTTTGAAGGGCGATCTCAAAAGGAGTTATGTCTGCAATAGCTCGAGTCCATGTATATTCACTATGGATCTCTTCTCTAATGATTTTGGTTGAACCATGTAATCAGGGTAATAAGGATTTGTAGTACCTGAAATAACATCAAAATCTCAACCATAAAGAGATTTGTTATGCAGTTAGTATTCCCAATATCAAGAAAGAAATAAAGATAAAAAACAAGCATAAATTATTAATCAATATGAAATCATTTCAGCACAATAAATATGAAAACCATGTAGTCCTTCCTTGTTTTTCTCCTTCTCTATGAAATGTGGGCTCAAAAAAAGGAGTGTTCCAATGTGACATCATAAGAATTGAAAGCAACTGTACTTAACAAATTAAGATAATTAGCTATCTATTTATAAGAATTTTTGGGTTCCAATCAGAATGCCATGATTGGTGGGACCGATTATCTGTGATTGAAGAGTTAAACTTAGAGTGAGTGGGAGTTAAACTTAATTGATTTCTTGTCAATAGGATAGATTGATATGTTAAGAGGATAGATTGAAGATTTGACTAAATTGATTGAAGACTTAATTGATGAGTTGGAATAGAAGACTGAATAGATTGATTAGTCAGAAATTGTGATTCAGAAGTTACACTGAGGTTTAGTATTAGTTAGAAGTGAGAGAATAATTTACAAATAAATAAATAAAATAATGCATATACTTTCACATGGGGGAATATAAATAAATAATTAAACTTATTTATTTATTTAGAAGAATAATTAGTTCATTTAAATAAATATTATTTATTTAATCATGAGTGGGAGATTGATTTAATTATTACATAAATTAAATAATAAGGAGGAAGCATTCATTAAATAATATGATTATTTAATTAAATATACTGACATAGGGAATAATTAAATAACCTTAATTATTTAATTACTTTATAGATGAATAATTAATGAAATATTAGATGAAAAAGATTAATGCTCAAAGAGAAATGCTTATTAATAAAAGAGGGAATTAGATGCCATGGAAAATGATCAACACACTTTATAAAATCAATTGGTTGAGCTTGAGGCAAGAGATAATGACCTTGAACTAGCAATTTCTATTACTGAGGATGTGGGGAATAGCCCTGACTATGCAAAAACAATAAAGAAAAGGGGAAGGAAATCCCTTGTTGAGATTAGGATTAAAGATGGAAACTTGGAAAATCAAACCAAGATTAAAGATTTATTTCATGGAGGGAGGGGGAAGTTCCCTCCCAAGGGGAAATGAAGGCCCTTTCATGGAAAGTTGGGGGCTGTAATTCCCCTAACAAACAGTGTTTTCTTAAATGCTACATTAATAAATTTAAACCAGAACTCATTTTAGTGTAGGAAACTAAACTTGACATAAAAGAATTAGATAACTTACAAAAGAAACTAGGATTTTGGGACATCTATGGAAGCCCAATTGATGGTGCCTCGTGAGGTCTAGATATTCTATCAGATCCAAGGAAACTCATTTATACCATGATATCCCATAATATATGTTGGATGTTGGGCTCAGTTAGAAGCATCAAAACTAATCTCACTTTCCTTATCTTCAATATTTATGGTCCTCCGGATTCACTGTCAAGGAGAATTTTATGGCAGGAACTCAACTACACCCTTGGAAACTACCAAGATAAAAATATCTTCATTGGAGGGGATTTCAACACCATTTGGACCCAACTAGAAAAATTGGGGGTAGGCAACCCAACTTCAGCTCTATGAATGACTTCAATACATGGATTCAACTCAATCAATTGATGAAACTTAAAATAGAGGATGGCATATACACATGGACCAATAGGAGAAATGGAGCTGATTTAATAGCTAAAAAACTCAATGGCTTCTTCTTTAAAGGTGATTGGACTGACTTTCCCTTTGGCCTCAAAATAGAGGTACTTCCCTTCTCTGGTTCTAACCATTATCTGATTCTTATCAACGTAACTGACAACTCAAAATCCCATCACACTCCCTTCAAATTTGATCATATGTGGATAAAGGATGAAAGGCTTCTCCCCCTCATACAACAGTGGTGGGAAAGCCTTAATTTTAAAGGATCCAAACTTTTATGCTTAGTTAATAAACTTAAAAAAACTAAAAGAAAGCTAATTACATAGAATAAGGAATGGTTCAATAATATCTTTGAGGAAAAAATCAGAATTGAGTCTGAACTTGATCTACTCACTAATCATATCATTAATCATGGTATGGATAAGGATTCCTACCAAAAATTTAAAAGCCTCAAAATTGAATTAGAGGACATTCTAGTTAAAGAGGAATTGTTCTGGAGATAAAAATCGAGGGAAACTTGGCTTAGTGCTCAGGATAAGAACACTAAAAAATTTCACAATAGTACCAAGGTCCAAAGAAATATTAATAGAATAATAAAAATTACAAAACAGAATGGGAATTCAATTGAGGAACCCAAGCCTATCATGGATGAGGCCATTAATCATTTTCAAAATATCCTCGGTAACTATGAAAACTCTTATTAAAGGACTCAAGATCTCTTCCTCAATAATATTCCTACACTAATCAATCAAGAGAAAAACAAACTACTAAAATCCAAATTGACTAAATAAGAAATCAAGAAAGTTATGAAACATATGCAACTGGACAAAGCCCAAGACCGAAATAGCTTTCCCACAAGGTTTTTCCAAAAATGTTGGCACTTTATTGGTCAAGAAGTGGTTGATGCACTAGAAGGGGTAAGAAATTTAGGTAACCTACTTAAAGAAATTAACCATACCTTTTTAGCCTTAATACCTAAAAAATAACGCATTGAGAATTTTAATGACTGTAGACCAACAACATTATGCAGCACTATATACAAACTACTTTTCAAAATACTAGCAAGCAGAATTTAGAATTTACTACCGATAATTGTTAGCGAAGAAAATATTGGATTTGTACAAGACCCCTCTATATATGACAGGGTCATTATTTCCCAAGATGAAATACACTCGGTTCAACTCAACAAGAACCCCAACATGCTCATTAAACTCGACATTAGTATAGCATTATGACAAGGTATATTGGAGATTTTTATGCAAAGTCCTTGAAAAATTCAGCTTCGATAAATCATGGATAAATTTGGTTTTTGAATGTATTTAAACCCCCAAATTATCAATCATGCTAAATGGATCTCCGGAAGGATTTTTTGACTCCTCAAGGGGAATTATACAAGGAGACCCAATATCACCTTTCCTTTTCATTATCATGGAAGAAGCCCTAGGCAGAGCCTTAACTAGATCCTAGAGAGTATAACCAAATCATCAACATTAGATTCACCATAGATTTGGACCTCATCACCCAACAAAAATTTGTGGATGATACAATGATATTCGATACCAGCTTGATTAACGAAGCAACGAAACTCATGGAAATCCTCTAGGCCTATTCAAGGGCATTAGGACAAGAAATTAATCAAGATAAATCAGATTTTTTTCCTAAATATAGACCCTAACCTTGAATATGATATTTGTAACCTATTAAAAATCAGAAAGGGGACACTCCCTTGCAAATATCTAGGGATATCCCTTGATAAAGGAACCAAATCCTCAAGCACATGGGAATCTACCATCTTAAAGATTAAAAATAAAATAGCTTCTTGGAAGGGAAAATGGCTCTCTTCCATAGGTAAGATGACAATGATAAAATAAGTTTTAGCCTCTATCCCTATCTACCAAATGACATGTTGCTTCCTCCCTACAGGAAAAAGGGATGAAATTAACAAGCTTCTTAGGAACTTCTTCTAGAAAGGGGCAAATGAGGATAAGAAAATTGCCCTAATGGCATGGAACTCACTTTGTTTGCCTACTGAAAACTCTGGCCTGGGTTTCAAAAATATCAAGGACCAAATTAGAGCCCTAGGAGCTAAATAGGTATGGAACCTTTGAGTAAAACAAATCTAAAATGTGCTAAAATCCTGCACTTTAAATACTTAAACAGAAGAAAACCAGTCTCCTTCTTCAAAATCAAAAATCTCCCTAAAGGTTCAAGAATATAGAACTTTATGATTGATTGCAGAAATATCATTGCCCAAAATTTATCATGGAAAATTAACAATGGTAATAAGGCCTTGTTTTGGGAGGATTCCTGAGAAAGATTTCCACCCATTTCAATATTGTTGGACCTGGGTGACATGATGTAGACCCTCAAAAACCATGGGGGGTGAGAAGTTTAAAGACTATATTCTCCCCCCCTCCAATACCTCCACAGATCCTTATAGATGGAAATATTTGGAGGACACAAACATCCCTGAGCACCATATAAGATTCCTTTCTATTATCTCCTAGGAGAGGAGACTTAGTTTTCTGTCAAAAGAGGATCACCTAATTTGGACTACAGAATAAGTGGCATTGAGCATCATTTTTACACAAGTCAACAGCTAGGATATCGAGATTCAATTTCCTCTCTTAAAAGCATAACAAAGTTATTCCCAAGGTTCTCCAAGGTTAAGTCACAACTTGTTTTGTTACTCAATTGAAGATAAATGTGAATGTTCACAAGGAGGCCTTTGCTGGTACGTTCAAGACATCAAAATGTAAAACAACTTTAGTACTTTTTTTGGTATTTTCTTCTTTTAACCAGATTTGTGTTTAACTAAAGATGCAATTTTGTATTTTTGAGATGATTACTTTCAGATTTGCAACAGAATTTAGAGTAAGGTAAAAATAAATAAAATGAAATTGCTTAAAATGAAATCCTAATGGACATAAACCATTGTCAATCTTCTCTTGTGAATTGAATGATGGAGAGATTTGGAACAAACCATGAAGTATAAATCAGACGATGTCACAATTCTATACTTAATGGATGCAATCATTTGGAGAGAAAATGTATTCGTTCGTGCAAGATTTTCAAAACCTATCAAATCATGAAGCCACCAAGATGTGCACACACATGAAATAGATTTATCGTTAAGCACAATATATTATATTCTCCACGCATTCATCACAACAAGGTAGGTAGACAAAACAAACTCCAACTAATATAAACGCATATTCGAAACACAATAAAACAATTGTCTCTTTGAAAACAATGAATGGGTATGCACACATTCACCAATTTTTCATAGGTAGCAGCAATTAACACACCATGAATGAAGCACCAAATGTAGATCTTTATTGCATTAAGAATCAGGGCATCAGAGAGTCAAAATTAATGAACATAAGCTAAAACTCTGAATGTCAAAATTAGGGCATCAGAGAGTCTAAATTAATGAACATAAGCTAAAACTAAGACTTTGTTGAAAGGAAACTATTGCTAACTGATACAAAGAAACTTGCATGGATTTTTAATCCATTTACAATCAGTTTTTCCACATGAGAAGGATCAAACTCGGCAAGAAAAGAGAGAGAAATAAGATAGGGTTTCTCATCATGCAACTGAAGTCTTCTTCTTGATCTTGGAGTTCTACCTTGGATTCTTCATTTGAGGTTCTCTCTACAGTGGGAATTGATAGAGGACCCTTAGTCCTTCAAAAAAAAACTCCATTTGGGCACCCATCTGATCTGGAGTTCAAAATCCATTCAAAAAAGTGATCTTGCTGGAAACACCCAGATTTTTGGATCCTGACCTCTCCTCTGAAGTTTTTTAAGTGCCCCAAAAATGCTAAGTGTCGATATCTAACACTGGCGGCCCAAAATTTTCAGCCATTTTGGAGGCCAAAAAGGCCGAAAGGCCAAAATTTTGGGAAGGCTGAAAGTTTCAGCCCTTTCAGAGGCTAAAAGTCCGAAACTCCTGAAAGACCAAAAGGCCAAACTTTAGCCTTTGTAGAAAAATTGCCAAGTGTGGAAAATTGCCTTCTTCAAAAATGCTGAAGGGATTTGAGGATTTAGTTTGGAAAAAATTATGGATGTGCATCCCAGAGCCTTTTTATGATCTCATGAACTTCCTCATAATTTATCTCTTTCCTCTTTGCTTTATTGACCCTTAGTTCTTGCTTCTCCCTAAATATGGTCAATTCAGAAGCAAATAACTTGATCTTCTCTTCATATTCTGACATTACCTGCATGTCTTCCCTAGAGTGGAACAACTATTGTAGGGCCTCTTTGGTGTTGACATCTGCTAAAATATCTTTGAACTATTGAACCACCTCTTTTGATGGACGCATGATATGTTTATCTTGGTCTCGGTATAAATCAAGGCCAATCCCTGTGAAGAAACCATCTATCTCCTCTACCCACTCCAAGACCTCCTTTTTTTTTTCCATTATGTTGGCTTGAAATTCTTTGTAGACCTTAATTATATTGGCTATGCCCTTGATCCAAGTCTTGAATTTGTCTAGATCTTCACCCTCATATATCTTCACTAAGATCTTGAAGCATTGTTTCTTGATTATTTTTAGGTCTTGTAGGGCGGATTTCTATTTGCTTATCTTAGACTCTAAACCTCCTTCATTATCCATCATTTCTATCAACTTGGTTGCTTCAATCAAGATGACTCTATAATGCCTAAACACAAGTTTGATGGCCCCACCTTTGTATTGTTCAAAGTCATTTTTCCAGTCCACAGTGGCTTGGACAAAGGAAGGGGTCAAACCAATCGGTAAATATGGGGTGGCCCTCTTTTCTAATACAACCTATAATGAGGCCTCTAGGAAACTTGGATCAATTGGACCCACCATTTTATGAATGAAATTATTCAAAGCCTCATTCTGCTATGTTAGGGACTTTATAGTTTCCTCGTCCTTGCTCATGAATCCTAGAGTGTTCTTAAGCCATAAATATGTCAATGTCTTGCTCCCTTCCCTAGTAGGCTCACCCAAGTCTACCTCTCCAAGTGTGTAATATTTTGGGGTGGCTTGTGTTTGAGAAGTGCTAGCAGAGGGAATTTCTACTTGTGCCTTCCAGGGACCCCTAGTGTCTTAGGTGACATAGGATATTATCCTAGCTAGTATTTTGACCTTTGTTTGGTGGAAGGATTGCCCTAAATATTCCATAATTGTGTCTTTTCCCTCTTCCTGATCAGTGTAAGTCCTCTTTCGGGTCTGAATCTCTTTATTAAACCAAGTAGGTTTACTAAAGTTGGTGAATGGCTCATATGGGGCAATATGTAGGATTGACCCCAATTTTTGTGACCCGGTGATCAATTGCTCCTCTAATTTTTTATCCTTCTCTCCCTCCTATTCACCATCTCCCTTATTCACTTATTCTCCTTGACCTTCTCCTTCTCCCCTTCCTTCTCCTCCTATTTCTTCCTCTCCTGCCCTATCTTCCCCATCCTTACCTTGGGCCTCATCCCCCGAAGAACTGATCAACACTTCTGTATTGAGGCTAGTCATGGCCTCCAATGTGGTTTTGAAAGGTGTCATGGCTTTAGTTCTTATTGACCCCTGAGGAGTCAGGATGAAGCACAATAAAGGAACTGATGGTGGAGGAGTATGTATGGCCGAATAGGAGTGGGAAGAGTAGAAGTTGAAGGAGGCAGATTTGGCATTGGAGTTGGGAGAGAAGGTGGAGGAGTAGGAATTAGGGGTGGCTGAGAGGTTGGTGGAATGAGAATGTGTGGAGGTGGAGTGGAAGTGGATCTTTCTCATGTGGCTTTATCTCCTATTATATTCTGAGCTACTGGGGCATCTAGAGCTTCAGGCCCTTGGCTTGTGTTGGAGCTTATCCCTGTGATTGGCATGTTTAGTGTCAGATTGGTGAATTGGGATGGAGGTGGAGTGAGGATTACATGTGGCTAGATAAGTGTTGGAGCCCCCATGTCAAACCCTATTGCTGAATCAAGCTTGTCCTTCTCCTAGTCTGCAAAGCCTTCTAGGCCTTCAAAGTCAGATATTTGGAACTCATCTTAGCCTAAGGCATCCAAGGGATTTTCCTACTCTTTAGGATCTTCTATATGTTTCCTAGAAGTATCATTTTCCTTCCTCTTTTGAGATCTTGTCCTTTTGACTAGAGGTACATCTTCTTCTTCTTCTTTTGGCTCCTCTTGTACAGTTTCTAGTTGTGGAGACACATAAGTTCTCCTCCTTTTATACATTTTCTTCCCCTTTTTGATGGTAGGAGGATATTGGCCAGAGGTGGATGGTCCTTCATCTTGTGGGGCCTATGATGATCCCACTAGAGGATCTATTTGTCCATTCATTCTAGTTTTTGGGGATTTTGCCCTGTATTGGAACCGTACTCTACCACACATTCATGGCCATAAACTATGCTTGGCTTCTGTGGTGGTGCTTTCTTATAATGGGGCACTATAGACTTCTTCCTGTGTTTCTTATCTTCCTTCTTGGGTGGATCCATCAATGTCTTCATTGAGATTGGATACATCTTATAAGGCCTTTTGATCCATGTTTTAGTTGTTTGGATCACATGCCTAGCTCAGAATTCAATGTCATCATTCTCATCCTTATCAATTTCTACATTCATGATCGGCCTATTATTTATTTTGTTCATAGTGTAAATGGCCTCCATCACCCTATCTCAATCATTTTCCCAAACCTTTGGGGGAATTGGGGTCTTCAAATTTTCTTATAAAATGGTAAGGGACATCTTGCAATAATCCATGATTCTAACCTCATGATCATCTACATAGGTAACCCAGTGATCTTCAAGATGTGGTTCATGAATATAGAATCTGCCAATAATGTGGTTGTATGTACCTATTGGGTCAAACTTGGGATGGACTAGTTTGTAGAGTTGAAGTGGGAACTCATCCCACTCAAAGGCCAAGGATTTACAGACCTTCATGCCTTCTAGAGTGTATGTGCCCAGAGAAATAGGGTAATCCCAGCAATGCTTCTTCTTATGTTTTATATGCTCATAGGCATTTTCAAGTTGCCTGACCATTTCTAAAGTGATTACCCAATCAAATGGATACCTGGGAAAATTCTTTAGTTTCAAAGTAGACCCTGCCACCCAAATATATGTGAATGTTCTAAATTGTATGTAATAGTCCCCAATGGCCCTCACCTTGGCAGCTTCTTCCTCTGACATCCTCTTTGTGAATTCACCTTCAATAGATTGAATGATCGCAAAGATGAAAGCAACATTTACTATTTTGTGATCTAGGCTATCCTCTGGCATATTTGCCTTTCTTACCAATTGTGGATATACAACATGGGGCCATGCATTATAATCATTTATTTTGCCCCTTTTGGTAAGTCTCAAATAGTTTTCTTGTGTGGCTAGCAAGTACACTATGTATGTACTCATATAGAATTTTAGGTTATGTCTCACTGCTATTAGTTGTTCATCTAATCTATCACTGATAATGGTTCCCCAATCAAACCTAGACTTGTGGCCTCTAATCTTCTCTATCAGGAGGATAATCCAATCCTCAAGTTGGATGGACTGAGATAGTCCATATACTCTACTTAATAATGTCACCACTGCCTAGATGTCATCTTTCAAATACCCCCTCCTGAGGTCTATCTTATCCAACTTGTTTTTTGGAATCGGTTGCTTGAGATAATTGTTATTCATGATCTCGTATGCCTCTTCACCTTTGTTTGTGAAACATCTGAGGCCCTTTCCAAAGAAGAAGTCATAGAACTTGTCTATACCCTTATGGAGGTGGAAGACCTCTTATATGACATCTGGCCTTATGTCCAATACTACCTGTCCCTCTGTGTTTCTAACAACTCTCTCATCTACAATATAATGGGTTGAAAGGGTCATGATCAGCTCAGATCAGGAGACAACCACTGGGTGGGCTTCTGCATTAACCAGGCTTGAAAGGACTAGTGAAGTGTAGTCCTTGAATCTTCCTACTGGCTAGGATAATCTTACCAGGAACTCATCCTATTCCACATTCCTGATATCACTGTCTGTGATTTCTATGTGTTTATTTACAATATTTGAAGGGGGTGATACCCCTTGTACATGTACCTCATTGGAGATGATGTTCTTTTCTCAAGCATTCCTTGCGAGTGCTATGAGTGGAGTAAAAAAGCAAGAGAGGCTGAAGGCAGAGCACAAACAACCATGAGGAGCGAGGATGACAAAATGATGAAGTCACGAGAGCACTAAAGATGTTTCGATAAAATCACAAATTGAATACTCACAAAGGGATCAAGCCCTTATATAGCCTACAGAATATGTCACCACCTTTCATTTTTTTGGCATCTGAAACATCGAAAGGTCTAAAGGTTTGGTCCTTCGGCATTTTTGGTGTTTTTAGAGGCCAAAAATATTGATAGGGCCATGCTTCATCCTTTCGGCCATTTTAGAATTTTGGGAGACTCTAGGTCCTCTGAAATGCTAAAAGGGTGAAAAGGCTAAAAAATGCTTTTGTCTTGGCTCAACAAGCCCATTTAGAGACCCACTTGCAACGAACTAGGAAAGGGGGAGACTCAAAAAACCAAAAGACACAAAAAAGGGGGTCCCCATGGTCAGAGGACCAAAATGGGGTGTGTGTTGTGGGCCCACAACAAGTGGGAAATAGAATACTAAAGATGGCTATAAATAGATTTTATCTCAACATCCTAGAACCAAATCAAACCTTCCCCTACACCTATGTTTGGATAAATAATGCCTTCCTAAAGCTAGATTTTTTTCCTGGTTTACAATCCAACATAGAATCCTTACGTCAGACCGCTTTACCAGGATGGGTTTTGAGGGACCTAGCAGATGCCCTCTATGTGAAAAGGAGGAGTAAATAGTGGTTCAACTCCTTTTGAACTACCCTTACTCTAGACAAGGCTTGGAATGGCTTTGCAATAAACTTAATCTTATCTCTGTTATCCCTAATAGAGTTTTGGACATGTTTAAATTATGGCTTAATTACCATAAGGATAGTATTTATAGCTTATTGTGGAAATTTATCCCTTATATTCTCATTTTGGAAGTATGGAAGGAAAGAAACTAACAACTTTTTAAAGAGAAAAAACTTCCCATTGGCCAGATTTTAAATAAAATCAATGCGGTCATTATCAAATTAGTTAATAAAAGAATACTAAATCAACCCTTTAATGATAAATAAATGAACCCCTGGGATGGTGAGATACGATATCAATGGAGAGGACTCAAATTACCCACCCATGTAAATAACCCTTCCCTTGATAAAATCAAAGCTAGATTTGAGTGTGTCCGAACTCCTCCCTTTGAAGGAAGATTCAAACTTAACTTTGATGGTTCCCTGAGAGGAAACCCTAGCCAAGCGGGTATTGGATGCATTATCCATGACTCTAAAGGAAGAGAAATTGTAGCCTTAACCCAACCCCTTGGGATCACTACTAATAACATTGTCAAGATGGAAGCCTTAATTGGATGTCTTAGAATGGGAGTCAAACTAAAGATATCTAATCTAGATATTGAAGGTGATTCCACAAATATTATTAATGCCATTATAAAATAGTCTATGCCAAATTGGAAATTGGAGGGTCTGTTATGCCCTACCCTAGACATTATCCAAAAATATCATTAGTGACTTACAATCACATTTTTAGGGAGGGAAATAAAAGGGCAGATGAAATGGCCAACCTCGGGGAAGATGGAATAACCATCCTTCCCTAGCCATTATCATGCCCTCACTTTCATCAACTCAACCAAAAGGCACCATTAATCCTATATCACCCTCAACTCTAATTTTCACCTTTTCTCCCCCAATTATAGATAGAAAAATTGTAAGTTCCCTACACCATGAAGTCATATTATTTCTTATTATAACATCAATAAAGAATAGCCATGACCTACACCAACCTTAAAACTAGATTTTACTTCTTTGCAACCTTAGTTAACACCGCTATCCCCTTCATTCTTTATTATATAAGACAAGTTATATGGAATATGACCTTATAGACCCTGATAGTTATTTTAGAAACTTTATCCTTCTTGAAACCTTAGTAAGGCTATCATCATTAGATTGAACCCGACGATGGTAGGCCAAAATAAAAACCTTAATCCTCGACACGACGTTCTCCCATAAAATTTCAGGCCTTTAATCATTAAAGGGACACCCATAGTTTAGTTCAAATTTAGTTTCAGATGACAAACATGTAACATATATGATGAAATCACATGTTAAACCAAGTTTACCATCGAGCCTACTTGGCCTTTCTAGAATTCTCCTCATGAAGTTTTGAGAAGCCTATGGCTTTTCATAATGACTCAATTGTATACATCTCGTCACTCTTCTCTGCCCTTGGTAGGTTAGTGGCTCCTATCTATGAAGCTTCGAGAATAATGGGAACCAATGTGCACATGTACTCTTTTGAGGTTAACCATGAGATGTCCTATGTTGGGCCCATCAGCCCAGAAAGGTGGAATAGATTGCTCTGAGAGATGGACGATTTAGAGAGAAGAGGAATTATCAAGGTAGTCAGTGACAAGCTTTTTGATAATAGTTTCACACTTAGATCTAACAGAGACATAGTGGGTCATTTTATTGCATTTGCAGTCCTTGCTAACATTACCAAGGAAAGAATCGTCTCTCTCTCTCTATAGCAAGTTATTTGAAAAAAAATTATTGAAGGGTATTAAGGAAGAAATTTTTAGTATTGACAGGAACTTCATGATCCATCCTCTTGAACTCTACATGAAACATTTAGCTAGCCAAGTCCCTCCAGATCTTTATTTTAGCAAGAGACCAATCTTAGTGTTTAAAAACTTCAAAGCATTAGAAATCAACTGGAATCTCATTAAGAGAAACCTATGGTTCCTAATGTTTTGGTTCAATATTGAGCCATATGAGAACACTAAATGGCTATATAATTACCTCAAAGATGAAGGTTTCAAGGTTTTTGAAGAATATAAAGATATGGATCTCAACAAGTTTAAAGTGGTTCTTCATAATTTTGCTCCAAAACGCAGCCCCCATAAGAGGCAAAAGGGGCTATCTATGGAATTCCCACCCAAGGACCCCTATGACATCTTAGATGAAGAGGTGATTTTCATTCAGTTCTCAAAGTAAAACCACTCTCCAGTTTTGCCTCTTTTTATATCTTAGCCCTTTTTCCTCTATTTTGTGTTGCAGTGTGCATATTTTCAAGACCTCTATGAGCTAGTGAATCGGGTGTATTACAGTTATAAGTAGATGTGAATGCAGAAGATATAAGGACCCTAAATACTCACCCCTAATGTTATCATTATATATAAGTAATGATGTACAGTATCCTGTATAGTTTCCATCCCAAGTCTCTACTGTTAATTCTGATGATAGTACGTTGTCACATGTAATCTACTCCACTTTATATATAAACTATTTTACATTTTAGGATTATACTTAAAATTGGTTTAGTGATTTTCCTCTATTCTTCTTTGAGATATAACTCAGGTTCTAGTTTAAATTTATTGAGGTAGCTGACGTTTTTCAATCACATCTTGGAAGTGATCAAATATTTTTTGTTCAAGGGTTTACTTTAAAAGAAAGAAATAAATTTGTTATAATGGATTAATTTTCCATCAGTCAATCCTAAACTCAGAATAAGAGTCCTTCAAAAATAGAGCTTATATGGACAAAACTAAATGTAACCATTGCAAGATGCACCATGACATCTTATTATAAGACAATGTTTTGAAGATTACACTCTATCACTTTATGTGATATATTCATATATGGTATACATATGTGACATTATCAAACTTGGCATAGGTACATTATTTCAATATATTTCAACATATGGCATATGTACTACTTTCACATATGGCATATGTTGGGGAAAATCAATACGCCACATTTGTTACCATACATATTTTTTGAAAAATATGATTTTATTACAATTCTTTACTAAGTATGGCTCAGTTACGATGGACTGAATACTTGGATCGACAACAAAGAAATATAATGTATTCCCCTCTAAAAAGGGAAGTGTTTTATTTATAACTACATGGAGGAGTACTGGTTGTTGACTCAAATATCACATAAACTTTTGGCTTGTAATGACCCAATAAGGCTTTGTTAAGATAGTAAAATCCACTCGATATAACACACAGCTATATCGTAAAGGAAATTATAGAGTTTTAGAAATTTTAATAAAAGAATTGGATCATCTTTACGATCAAGACAACATATCAAAACAAGGATAAATGATGCTCTAATTAGACTAAATGTTATGACATTTTGATCAAGGATAAATGTCATGCCCAAAAGTTGGGCAAAAACACAATCAAAAATTTTAAAACATGCTAAAGGATGGCTACACTACCGTAAAGGTAATACTTGCACACAAAATGATGTAGGAGGTAAAATAGTAAATGGAAAGGTCAAAGCATTTCTAAGCATAATATCATTGAAAGCATGGAAAATAAAGCAGTAAAATAAGAACTATCTGAGGTAGGTCTCACATCCACCCCTCTAGGCATGATCAACTCTTGGAGTTCATCAAAGAGGTAAGGGTACTAAGATATCATGTGTGTTGTGTCCTCTCAAGAGGTTGTAACCTCGTCATAGCAATATCACTGGAACCTAACCTGGTCCAGGTACCTCGAAGTGCAAGGGTTTGTTGAGTCATAATACTGATGGGCTCTATAGACAACTATTCGTCTGACTCCACCTGTGGCCTCAAAGATAGTGGCCTGATGCTCTGCTGGGAAGTTATCAACCATTGTAAACACCATGCAAGACTTTCCCCTATCTTGAACTATCGGTTCAGACATTGCTACATTTTGGATACCATCCCAAGAATATTCTCTAGCTAAGTGTTCCATGGCACCACAAGTGTAACATAGTCCATGTGACTGAACATGTACTCCTTAAGGCGTAGATTACTATGAACTTGTAGTCCTAGAGGATCCATTCTACCCACCTCTAGAATATTTTTGAGTCTACGTTGGGGGTGTGCATGGTTCCTGTGGTCTTTGGTCTTGCTGAGACTGTTGCAGCTGCTGCTGTTGTGGGGTCCTAAATGTCTCTGAGGAGTTCCTCTGATTACCCTTCCATGGGGGTCTCTGATTACATGTAACCTATGGTGTGGGATTATGGTTCTGAGACCTATCCCTAGCATTTTGTGGTCCTCTAACTATCTCTTTGGCCACTAAGGCCCTATCCACTATGAACCTCAAGTCTCTTGAAGGTACCATCTGTACCTTATCTAAAATCACAGGATTCAAACCCTTGATGAACCAGTTTACCTGCAGCTTCTTGTCCCCCATATATTTCACATATGGTAGGAGATCAAGAAACTTTCCCTCATATTGGGCTACTGAAAGTCCTCATTACCGAAGATCAGGGAAATCATCAGTACATTGTTGCATGAACTGTTCCAAAATATACCGATCTTTGAAAAGCTCAAGGAAAGATTCCCAAGTAGGGGTATTAATGTCTACATAACCCTTGGACTCCTTGTTCCTCCACCAAGTGGATGCTTGGTCTCTAAATAGGAGAATCACAAAATGTTCTCTAAGGTTGCTACCATAATTGCACAACCCAAAACACCTCTCAAGGCTTAAAATCCAAGAATCTGCAGGTGCCCCATCTTCTTCTCCCAAGAATGGAGGTGGTCTGAGCTTCATCAACTCTGTGATCTAATTCCCAATGTCAGGTTCCATATCAAATCTCTGGGCCTTCATCCTAGGAATAACCCCTAGTTCTCTAATGGACCCTACTTCCTGCTCAATATGATTTTCCCAATCCTAGGAGGTGAGCTCCTACTCCTCTCTCTAGCAGAGGACCCATGTCCTTCCAAGTCCTGTTCCACATTCTGTTGAATAAATGGTGGCATGCAGTCTAGTATAAGCCCAAAGGCCAGAAATAGTGTTGCATTAGGATCAAGAGGTGGTTCAGGAGGTGTACTATGATTTCCCTCGTGATCCTCTACCTCAGTTCATACCTCCTCATGAGCTATGGGAGTACATTTCCAACCATGTCCCTATCTACAGACCTGATGAGTGATAGGAGGCATCCTACACATGAAAGGCAAAGTTAGTGACAATGTCGTGGGTTAGGTTTCCAATGTTGCTAAACCTGGCTCTGATACCAAAATTTCATGCCCAAAAGTTGGGCAAAAACACACGATCAAAAATTTTAAAACACGCTAAAGGATGGCTACACTACCTCAAAGGTAATACTTGCATACAAAATGGTGGAGGAGGTAAAACTGTAAATGGAAAGGTCAAAATATGTCTAAGCATAATATCACTAAAAGCATTGAAAATAAAGCAATAAAACAAGAACTGTCTGGGGTAGGTCTCACAGTAAAGTTCTTTGACCAAAACTAACACTTTTATGCTCTAAATTAAATGTTACCATGGTTGTTCTTCATCACTTTTCTATCGTGGAATTTGGACACTAACCTTTGTGGACTGGATTTTTTTAGAAGTAAGGGATCACAAAGGTAATGTCTCTTTCTAATTGAGTTATGTTCTCTTTCAAATTGGTAATAAATGTATTGTTTAAATATGGCACTAACAATGATCTTAGCATGGTATGAGTAAGGTATTGTTGTCATGTTATACTACATAGTTGGATTCTCCCTATGAGGATGCATCATGTTCCATTTGGGTGATAGGGGTCAAAGTGGCATAGTTCAATCAATCATCAAGACAATCAGCAATTGAAATACTACCTTTGAATGTTATACAAAGGGTGAAAATTTCACAAAATATTGTAATGTAATTGAGAAATATAAATGTCTTATCTTTATCCTCTTATTAGAGTGAGGTTACGCCCTCAAATTGATGTAAATAGTGGAATTCCCCTATCCCTCATATAATTTATTCTTTAAATGGAAGGGACAAAGATCCTCGGGCAAGACTAAAGGTTTTCATGACTCCATTCTTTCCTACTAGTGCCCGTTAAAACGAAGGAAAAAAAGGGAAAAAGATGTAAAATTTATTTAAAACGATTAATAAAAATATCAAGGCTAAGGCCTATTATCGAAAAAATAATTAATGAAATATTGATTAGATGCTTAATAATTAAGTAATTAATTAAAATCACTTAATTATGAAATTATAGGTAAATGATGATTTTGAATTTAGAACATAGTGGAAAGACACAAACTAATTAAATAATAAAGATTATTTAATAATTTAATAGGAATGTCAGTGAAATTATCGCTCGTAGGTGTGGGACAATTTTAGGTGTCTAAATTTTGCCCCTCTTCGATACAATGCATTTTCAAATGTTGTTTCAAAGAATAATAAAAATTATGCCCTGGTATGGCCCAACAAGAACAATGTGGCAACGAGGTAAATGATACCCCCCTCAAGAGATCGTTTATGCAAAAAGGCATGAATAATCTCCTGAAAGAATATTTAGATTAAATGATGCAAGAAAAGAATAATTAGTAAGAAGTGAAGAATTTTGGTAGGTTATAATGATTGTGTGATGGCTATGAGATGAAATTAATCAGGATATGTTTTTAATGTTATATATATACGATGGATATATGCATTTCTTATCATGTGATACTATGACGATGTGTTATGCACTTAATTTTTTTTGTCTTTTCATATGCACGTTATATGAAATGACTAAATGTGATGTAGATTAGATGATAGACTATGCTAAATGAGTTTAATGTTTTATATATATTTATATGATGGATGTATGCATTATGAAATGTACTATATGTATGATATATGTGTACTAACATCATTTATGGATGCAATATTTATTACTCTTTTTGTATCATTATACTTTATATTTAAGGGTTTTGTTAGGACTGACAGAGAGAATTGTTAGAAGTGCTAAGAAACAAGAAAGAATGAGAATGAATATTGTTTGAAACCCTAAAATTATTTTAACCACCTTTGAATTCAAACTTATTTGAGCAATCTATTTCATCATTTAGCCACTTTTATTATAGAAAAATTGAATACCATCATACCCAGATATTAATTATATAGGCATGACTATCCTTTTGCATTCTAATAGGCACTTTTAATAGACAAGGAATGTGGGCATATCCATCTAGGTTGGGTGTTAAGAGTCGAGGTATGTACAGTGTATCATAACTAAATTATCTATTGAAAAATGTTTTGCAATTAGATATTGCATGTGGATATGAAGGTTCTTACCACAAATACCCAAAATTCTCTTTAAAGACTTCATGGAAAACATCCCATAGACGATAGACAAAGAAAAAAAATTCATGAACCATCAAATACATCTCTAATCACTTATGGAATCATGGAGACACATAGGAAAATGACGTGTGAAAGCCAATATATAATAGGATCAACTTGACTCAACAGGAAAGCAACCATATCGTTGATATTTATAGCTTTGATTCGATAAAATGATCATAATATTATGAGAAAAGATATATATATATATATATTATTGAATCAAATAAACATCATATAATCAAATTCATAATATCTTTCATATCACAAGTTAATATTACCGATTTGTATCAGTTAATAATTAATAATGAATTATTCTTAAATTCCTATTTGTATCAACAATATTGATATGTTAGAAGTAAAAATTCCTGAATTTTAAAGATGGAGCGGGAGCAGGAGCGGGGAGTGACAGGGAAGCAGGAATGCTTGCACGGGAAATTTGAATTTTTCCACAGAATCGGATTCCGCGGGAGATGTAGGTCCTTCTGCCACAGAGGGCTCCACTGACTCTATTCATAGTGAGGATGGTAAACCAGAAGGATTCACAGGAAATGGGGACCTTGGTGGGGGGCCTGTACTAGGAAAAGGGATATTCAAATGGGCTTCCCTTTTTGGTGTAAAACCTTTAAGTAAGTATGTACACCCGCCTGTAAGGAATATATCTAACATCTTTGAGGGCAGATATGCTATTGCTATTCCTGAACAAGTTATAGATCATAATATATAAAAAAATGGAAAACACTCAGGCTGGGAGGTTTATTGGGATTAGACCTAATATTGAAGTGATTAGAGCATTTGTTGATAAAATATGGAAACTAAAAGGCCAAGTCGAGGTGATAGCTATGAATAAGGGCTTTGTTTCTTTCTTTTTTTCATGTGAAGAAGATAGAACACTAGCCATCTATAGTGGTCCATGGGGTATAGGAAAAAATACTATGATATTATAGAAATTATACCCTAATATGGTCCGTCATGAGGAATTCATAGTCCAATTCCCTGTCTGGGCAAAGATCCTTGGGCTACCTATGGAGTACTAGAATGAAGACATATTTGCTGGCATAACTAGATCCTTTGGAGAACTTCTTTCTATTGATCTGGTCATAGCTTCAAGAAGAAGACTAACACATGCCAGAATCTACATAGGTATTATTCCAGATGTTGATATGCCAGAAGAGATAGAGTTGGAGTCAAGATTAGGGAAATGGACCCAAAAGATTGAATATGAGTCAGTCCCTTTTGCTTGCTTTAGATGCAAAAAAATGGGTCATTGGGAAAAGAAATGTCCAATGAATAAAGTCAAGAAAAATCAACAGAAAAAGGAATGGAAGCCAACTGGAAAACACAGAGAACCATCAAAAGAAGAAGCCAGTATGGAACTCAAATT
This sequence comes from Thuja plicata, assembly GCA_018584345.1. Lineage (NCBI taxonomy): Eukaryota > Viridiplantae > Streptophyta > Pinopsida > Cupressales > Cupressaceae > Thuja > Thuja plicata. The sequence continues at coordinate 1,000,138 of MU227537.1, read as the reverse complement.
CACAGAGAAAAAAATAGAAGAAAAAACTGGGAAATCTAAAGAAAAAGAGAAGGAAGGGGAAGAAAAAGGAGAAGCATGGACCAACTTAGAGAAAGTTGTGACAGAGAAATCAGAAGAAGAAAATTCCAAGGATCAGAAGGAAAAAGTTAATGACATTGATCTAGCTGAAATGATAGACTTTGTCAAAGATACTCTAGATGATGAGAATAATGATATTAGTAATCTCCAAGATGAAAAAGACAAAACAGTTTAGGAGGATAATCAGTCTACTACACAATAAGTAGAGGATCCACCAAAAAGGCAGAGAGAACAGGAAAATCTTTATGAGAACAACATCTTCTTAGATGCCCAACAAGATATTGTCTTCAGTCTTGGACTATCAGAGATGACACAAAACTCATTACAGGAGGAAAATCAAAACTCAGAGGAAACAGATAAAATCCTCAAGAAACAAGATAAAACCATTCAGGTTGAAAAAGCTAAACAAAAGAAGGGCACAGCGACAAAAGGTCATAAGAATGCAAAAAATTACCAACCAGATGTTGGAGAATGCCAACTCTCACCACCAGGAAGACCACCAAGTTCTAGAAAGAGAAATCAAGAGGTGGCTAGAAATATAGCAGATGGAACTCAGAAAACTATTACCCAGCTGGGTATTACC
>MU227537.1:973625-992417 GCA_018584345.1 Thuja plicata | reverse complement strand
CGACTATGATGTAATAAAATGTAAAATAAAATAATTCTAAGTTTGGTCGGCCTTATTCTGGAACCTTCCCAGGCGGTGGAAAATTGCCTATATAAGGAAGGCTGTATTATTGTCTTAGGCAGTTCTGGATAGTTCTGGGTAGTAGATCTGGGTAATAATTTGAGGCTTTGTCCTACAGAATATTGTAAGGGAATGCCCATGTGGCTTTGCATATTGTAATTCTAAAAGTTTGTAATTCCACATTTGTGGAGATAATAAGAAGCCAATTTTTTGTTCTTGCATATTGTTGTTGTTTCTCTGTTTATGTTATGTGTTTGTGGTATTAAGGGGAGCACCCTTCATCAAAACACTTGGCTTAGAGAGGGGGACAGGAACACCAAGTTCTTTCACATGAAGGCTACTAAGCATAAGGCTGCTAACAGAATATCTAAACTCAAAGTTGAAGACAGAGAAGTGGAGAAAGAGGAGGATATATCCTAGGAATCAAAAGCCTTCTTCTCTAATCTTCTTTCCCAGGATGACCAGCTTGACCAGAAATTTCAAAGCACTCTTCTGGAAATTATACCCAAAATTTTGACAGATAATGGAAATCACTTTCTCTCGGCTATCCCCTCTAATGAAGAGATTAAAGTGGCTTTCTTTTCCTTTGAAGGAATTAAATCTCCGGCCCCCGGGTCCTGATGAATTTCCTATGTTTTTCTTTCATGATTATTGGGCTATCATCCATAAGGATATTACTGATGTTGTTAAAGAATTATTTGGGTCTAAAATAATTCTCAGAGAAATGAATGGAACTTTCATAGCTCTTATTCCAAAAAAGGCAGGGGAAAATACTATGGATCTCTTTTGGCCTATCAGTCTATGTAATTCCTCCTACAAAATTATATCTAAAGTTATCACTTCTAGGATTCTAAAATTACTCCCTAAGATAATTTCTCACCAACAAACTGGATTTATACCGGGAAGGAAAATTTTAGATTCTATCATTACATTCCATGAGAATATTCACTCTTTAACTATGGCTAGAAAAGAAGGTTTCACTCTGAAGATAGACCTCTCAAAAGCTTATGACAGAGTGGACTGGAATTTGATGCAGAATACTTTGAGAACATTTGGATTCAACTCTAAGTGTATTAAATTGATAATGTAGCTGGTGTCTTCCCCCACTTTCTCTATTCTTGTGAATGGTTCTCCTTCATCCTTCTTTAAATCTTCCAGAGGTCTAAGGTAGGGAGATCCTCTATCTCCAGTTTTGTTTGTGATTATTGCAGAATGTCTGGGCAGATACATTGAAAGCACTATTAGAAAAGGGGATCTCAAAGAGCTAAAACTATCCTCCTCAAATTATGTTTTCTCACATCAGCAATTTGTGGATGACTCAATTTTTATGAGGGAAGCAACTATAAATGAAGCCAAGAACCTTAGAAAGATCCTCAACAATTATGGTAAGGCTACTGGCCAGAGCGTCAACTGGAATAAAAGATTTATTTATTTTATTAATACTCCTAAGTACAGACAACAAAAGATAAGAAGAATTATGAACTGCCAAATTGGGGAGCTCCCTGCTACCTACTTGGGCCTCCCCCTTGGGAATATCCTTCCTGATTCCTTTTGGAGCTCCCTAGTGGACAAATTTCATAAGAAACTTGCTGGATGGAAAGGATCTCTGCTCAGTCAGGCTGGAAAAATTAAAATTCTCAAATCTTCTCTTCAGAGTATGTCGACTTATGCTCTTAGCCTTTATAGGATACCCAACAAATTTTTTGAGGCTATTGAAAAAATTCAATGACACTTCCTTTGGAATGGTGTTGAAAAGACTAATAGATTTTCTCTTATTGCCTAGGACAAAGTTTGTAGGCCTAAATCCAAAGGTGGCTTGGGAATAAGAAAAATAAAAAGAATGAATGAAGCTCTCATTGCCAAACTTGGATGGAGAGGTTTTACCTTGAATGGTGAATGGAATTCTATTTGGCATAGTAAATATAACAGGACTTCTAATTCTATTAATGATTTTCTTAATACTGAAGACATTATGATGGGATCTTGTATATGGAAGAACGTGATTAAAGCCAAAAATACCATTAGGAAAGGTGTGAAGTGGAAAGTGGGCAAGGGGAACAGAATGGATTTCTGGGATGATATATGGATCGGTAACCAGCCTCTTGCTATGAACACTGTTTGGGGTCCCTTTGCTGAAATATGTAAAAATGAAATAGGTACTAAGGTCATGGATTATATAAGTAATGGGAAATAGAAGGATTTAAATTTTGTGGATGATGCCCTTCTTTCTCTGAATATCACCCTCAATGCTATGATTCTAAACTTGGAAGAAGATTCTCTGATATGGAAAGATACTATGAATGGGAGTATCAATGTGGGATCGGCCTATAATCTCAATTATGAGAACAATGAAAATACTTTCTGGGCCAAGGCTTGGATCAAAGGCTAACCCCTAAAATCAACATCTTTTTCTGGACCATGATTCAAAACAAAATCCTCACTCTTGATAACCTCAAGAATAGAGAAATGTATATTACTAATATGTGTCATGTCTTGTTCAGGAAAGAGGAAGAGATGGTCAATCATCTATTCATTCATTGCAAATATGCTAATGAGGTATGGTCCTATTGGATGAAGGATTTTAAAATGGATTGGGTTATACCTTATGATATCCAGAACATGTTCAGTTCATGGGGTATTAATACTAAGAGTGAATGCATTAGAAAGATATGGAAAATTTCCCTCCCCCATATTACCTGGGAAATATGGAAGGAAAGAAATGAAAGAATTTTCAGAGAGAATGAGACTTCCCCTAAAAATTTATTCAGGAAAAGTCAGAATATGATTATTGAAAATTTTAAAATAATGAAAATTAAAGATGAATCTAAAGGGAAAGAGGATAATGCAATTCTTAAAAACTGGGGTATTCATATTGATGAGAAATCTCAAAGTAATAACAGAGATGAAGTGGTCTGGGAAAGTCCTCCGAAGGGATGGATTAAAATTAACTTTGATGGAGCATCAAAAGGTAACCCTGGTATTGTTGGATGTGGAATGATCATTTGTGATGAGAATGGACATTGTATTGTTGTGAGGGCTATTCCTATAGGTGTTCAAAATAATCATATGGTCGAGGCTCTGGCTGCCCTCAATGGCCTTATTATGGCTAAAGAAAATAATTATAAAAATGTCTGGCTTGAAGGGGATTCCTTGAATATTATCAAGGCTCTTAACAATATCTCCAACCCTTCATGGATGATCAATAATATTATTGATTATGCCAAAACTATAATCAAGACTATGAATAAATGCATTATGATGCATGTGTACTGAGAAGGCAATGTTAGTGCAGATTGGGCGGCTAACTATGCATGCAAAAGTGACCACATCTATACTTGGAATGATGTTTCTAGATTTTCGTATGATATCAAATCCTTTATACATAAGGAGATGATCTACAGAAGGCAAGGAAATGAAAATCATTTAACCAAATGAATGTAGCTAACACGAGTGATGTAAGTCCTAATTATGAGGCGTTAATCCTCTGCAATGCCACTTGATGTCAAAATACATTTTCATACATATATTGGGGGCTCTCAAAAATTGTGGAATACATTATAGGAAAGGAGAATAACAGGAAAATAAAGCATAGAGAGAACCAGAGCAACATTGTTAGCAGATATAGAATGGGTGGGATCAAGAAGATACATGAACCTGCCGACTGTAGTGAATGGAAGCAAAATGAGCAAGTTTAGGAAATTCTACAGAAAGGAAATTTTGTTGCGTACATAGAGAAGCTTCGTGGGGGAAACCCTATAATTAATAGTTTTTTCATGCATAACTGGAAGAAAGGGAAGATCCATTTCAATAATCAATGGATAGATATCACTGAGGAACTTATTGTGAAGGCCACTGGTTATCCTATGATTGGCATGAAATTCTATCACAACCAAATTTATTCAGATAAAGCATATGAGAGGTTCCCAGAGAATGAGGAGGAGGCTAATAGACTTGTGAAGAAGGTAGGAGGTTTCTTCAGTCCTGCTAATATCAGCTGCCCATGGCATTTTGTTCTATATGTTGCCATTTATTATCTTACCCTCAATGAGAGATTTACTAGAGCCTACAGGCATATTTTGTTGTGTTGAATTATTTTAGGCATAATGAGGAAATGAGTACACCTTTCTATCTTATGAGCTCTCTAACTGTCACTATGAGGGAGTTTCAGAATGATTTTTTTGGGGATCATGCCTCTCACCAAGGTTTAATGGTCCTCATTTATGATGCTTTAAAAATGAGGAAAATGGATAAAATGGTTGGTAAGGGTAAAATCCTTAACGATGTGGAGACGGAGGACGAAGAGTCAGGAGAAAGATTTGACGATGATACTGAGGATGAGATGAACACTATTAGCACCAGAGGTATGGGTTGTTGGAAGGGTATTTCCTCAAAGATTTCAAAGAAAAAGTTGGAGTATGAGGAGATGAACCCTAATTTGGAGGGTTTTAGAACTGAAGATGAGGAAAATCCCAAAAGCCAGAAAAAAGGAAAGCCGATCTTAAGAAAAAGCCTTCGGTCACCAAGAAACTAAAGAAGAACAAGGGAATCCTCATTTCCTCTGATGAGAAGGACCCTGTTCATGAGAGTCTGGAGAAAAAGGAGAAGGTGGAAAAAGACAGGGATAACAAACAGAGTAAGGTTGATGAAAAAGAGGGTATTCAGGAGAAGGCTAATACTGACACTATAGGGAACACTAAGGAAAGCTTCAACATTGGCCCAGACCAGAAAGACAACATCCTTTCTTTTGGGAGGTTTATGGCTACCATGGCTCAGGACACTATGAATATGAAGACTGAAATCAAGGAATAAGGTAATATTGTGAGTATGGTTAAAGTTGCTACATTTGGGGAAGAGTCTATGGCCACCATCTTCAAGAACTGGACTAAATCCATTAACAAGGGTGAAGCCTTTGAGGAGTTGGGCACTAAAGTGTTGACAATGGAGGACAAGATTTAAAAAATGAACAAAGAAGCTGAAGCCAGCAATATTGAGGTGTGTCTATCCTCCCTAGAAGGAAAAATGAAGAAAATGGATTTGATGGTAAAAAAAATATGTGAGCAAAGCTTTAATATTTTGAAAGTTTTTGTTGAGCAATGCAAGAATCTGATGGAGAGACTTGAGGCTAATAGAGGGGAGGAGAGTAAGGATTCCAAAGAGGGTCTGGGCTCTGGTATCCACACTCATGCAAGTATAAATAAGAAATACATGAATATTGAAGACATCATAGTGTAAGTGGATAATATGGAGTTGCTCGCAGAGCAAGCGAAAGATTTGATGGAGACCATCTAGCTCCCTGTGTGCTGTCTTTTGTTTTCGGGCTTTTTTTCCTCTCAGGCTGTCTTTTTCTACTTTTTTGGTTTGCGGGGCCTAGGGTCCCTATTTCTCCTTTGTATCATCTTTTGGTAGTTGATTGATCTGATTTGTCAATCCTCTGATCTTTTGTACAAGGTTTTAGGACCTTTCAAATCCTACTTTTACTTAATCAAAACAATATTGATGTCATTAATACCTATTTGTATTAGTCATACACATCACCAATGTGTATCGGTTAATATAATATTGATTTGTATCAATTATACACATCACTGATGTGTATCGATCAATATAATAATAATTTGATTTTACTTACCGATCGGTTACTAAGTTTGTGATATATGTTATTAGGTGACATATTATGATTGAGTTGTATGTGATCGGGTGGCTTGTATTATTGGGTGCCTTTTCAATATACATTTGTTTAAGAAGCTAAATTTGAATTAGTACCATCAGTTACTAACATAAAATGGTTTTGTAAAGAGACATGATAATATAGAGTCATGTCTCCTTTAGGAGACATGCCTCTATACTATCATGTCTCCTATATTTATATTCATCGGTTGATTAAATAAAAGATAAGCATATACAATAATTGAATGAAAGTCGAGGCCAAGGGTAATAATACAGGAAACCAAGAGATGGAAGTCAAGGGAGGCGAGAAAGAGGGAGATGAAAAGGAGGAGAAAAAGAATGAGGATGAGGGAAAGGAGGACCAAAATGAGCAGCCAATTTTGAAGGTTGAAAACAGAAATAAGAAGAAACAGAGAAGGGACCCCGAAGTGGTGGGTTTTGAAATTGATGACAGAATTCCGAAAACCAAAGAGGACTATGGGGTGAGTATGGAAGACTGTCTTAGTGAAGATATGAAGATAATGAAGCATTAATTGACTAAGATGCAGGAAGCTATGGAGCCTTTTAAGTCCAAGGTGGAGGAAATGGAGAACAACATGAAGATTAAGGTAAATAACAGTAATAGAGATGAGGAGCTCACTGCTAGAGTTAATGCAATTTTTGAAGAAAATATTTAGGAAATAAAAAAGAAAATAAGTCACAATGGGCACATGATACATGTAATCCTCAAACACAACAATGATAGGCTTCAAGTTTCAGTTTAGAACCTAAAAGCTTTATATGCTTACCTGGAAAGAATTTTTCTAGAAAATACTACTATTACCATTGATGATAAGGCGGGAAATTCAGGCCCAAGGACAAGAACCTGAAGTGGTCTTAAAAGGAAAATCCTGGAGAAAGAGATGCTAGAGTTGAAGGAGTCCATTGACAAAATGGAAGAAATGCAGAAGGAAGAAAATGAAGCCTACCAAAGAACTATGTAATGTCTTTTCTTTTGTTATGGAAATTGTGATGGAAGTTGTGCTAAAAATTGTCTTGGAAACTATGTTTTTTTGGCAGTTCTTCTTATCCTGTTTTGGGTCTGGGTGTTTTTCAGGGTCCTGCCTTTTGTGCGTTGCAGGCTTTCTATGTTTGTAATGGGTTTGTGATGCTTATCTCTAGTAGCTTATTGTAAAAGGTTTCAAGGTCCTTTCAAAATCTATTTTTACTTTAATCAAAAACAATTGAATGCAAGTCTTATACATATTCAATTAGCAAGTAATTCTGGAGATATTTCTATTCGCATTTGTTTTATAATACTTCCATATTTCTATTTTTTATAAACCTAATCAGTTTAACATGGTATCATAGCTATGTTTCTTTCGAGAAAGCTTTATCGCTTAAAGAAAGATCCTAAAAGGCATATGTTTTCCCCTTTGTTGTGTGGTTGTATTGATTCCTACAATTGAGTGCCTATATTAGTATGAGAAATAATATTATCATGCATGGAATGGATTGGGATGGACATTATTTCATTTATAATAACATAGAGATCACAATCTTATATTATCACAGAGGATAATTAAGATTACAACACATATATTATCGCAGATTGGTATTTTTTATATATTCACTTATACTATAATATTATTGATTAAAGGGAATTAATTAGTATTAACGCTGAAGATAAAATGATATACGATGTAGAATAATAAGATTTGAGATTATAATAATCTAACCTTGGACACATTGATAATTTGAAGAAATTATCCATTACGACATCGGTCTTCCTTGGTAACTGCACTATATTCTTATAAACAAATATTTCAAGCTATTTCATCAGTTTTTCAGTAGGTATCCTGGAGCAGATACTCTATTGTTTGCCTTGGCATGGGTCCATACTCATTGGTTGAAAGAATAACTTGGATGATATTGTTGTGGATATTTTTCTAAGCATGAAGTGCACCAGTATTGAACAAACAAACACATTAATGATTGTATCATTATTGGCATCGAAGATAAGAATCATTTTTTGAATAATATCAACACCATTCTTTCTAAGGATTATTGGCACCATTCCTGATGATAGAATCCTCTTATGGAGATTCATTATTAGAAAATCTATTGATATCAAGTTATATCAACATACCTATTGAATAAATGTGCATGGAATATAGTGGGCATGATAATGGCGATTGCATCCCAATAAAAGTCTCATCGAAAGAGAAATTATTTTTAACGTGAAATTTGATCATTAAGAATTTTGAGTACAATGGTTGATGGAGATCGAATGGAGTTCATAGTCTATGCATCTATTCATAGTTTGTATTATGAAGAGAATTTCATTAAGGATGCTTCACCTTTCCATATATTGAATTGATTCATCATATTATACTATGATAATCTACCCATCACATTGCAGATTTATTGTCCGGGTGCAACTGGCACTACCTTCTCCTGGTTTGAATCTCTATTTGGTTAGTGCACATTGGGGTTTGCACATTAATTTATTGTTTAGGCTTAGAATTTTCACCCTAACTCAGGCATTAGGGCTACATGACAGTTCCATCCTAACCATGGAAACATCTCCTAGCTGTGGGTAGGCTATGAGTGAAGAGGAATCTCTGGATTCTAGGCCGGTTCCTATAAAATATGGTATATCACTTCCTGATTGAAAACTTAACTGGGAAAAGAGAAAAGAGGTTTGTAACTAAACTTGCATAATAGAAAGGTGATACACCAAGAATATTCAGACTCTTTTATGAAGTTTCAAACTGACTTATACTTATCATATTCTGGTGGATCTTTGGTTATCATTCACTGATCAATACATAGGTTAATTGAAAATTAATAACTAGGGTTTTCACCACAAGAAATACTCCTCCCATTAACAACATGCACTTTCCACAAAAGGCTTATATTTCTGCAATATAGCATAGGAATTGCTATAATTCACTATTTTATACTTGCAAAAGCATTACTCTTATATGTAGAAAATTGAAAACAGGAACTTTGAACAATGATCACAACAAGAAATATGAGTATGTAAGGAAATTGTATTTTCCTCCAAAAGTCTGTGTGCAAACTACATTCATGAATCCCAGAATCATGTCAAGGAATGCTAAAATCCACTTACATAACAATGGAATCACACATATGTAACTATATTGGAATACAAAGAAAAACAGGTTTCAGCAGTAGGAATTCAAAAATTCACTAATACTAATCCTCCCCTCAATTTGACTCCCAGAATCATGTCAAACCGAACTCCCTAAATAGCCAACATGGCTGATTCAAAAATCTTTCCCTCCAAAACATAAGATTTTTTAAAAAAACCATCTTAAATCACTTAAGTTTAGTAACCCCACACTTCAATGACCCTAATCACCTTTAGATCGAACACATGGAATTTGAATGTGAGAAAAAGGTTTTTAAAAAACCTGATTTTTCCACTTTGCAAAGCTTATTTTTCAACTATCGGCATTTGACTTGACCATAGTTATAAACACCATTGCCGATCCTTAGGAGGTAACTGTAGTTTAGTTGATGTGTTGTGTCGACATGACTGTTTTCATTGAAGATGTGATCTGCATTTATCAAGGCACTTAAAGTACCAAGGTGGCAATTTTGAAAGAACGCCAATGCTTTGTCACTGACATTGCATTTATCAACTGACAGCGAAACTCAACAGATAGTAAAATACACTGCATTTCATCTGTCGGCCTCATTTGCATCTTAGGGTTTTATGCTTTCACCTCTATGTTGCCGCCATGTTGCAAGTGAAAACTGGAGTTTGTTGTAAAATCTGCCATGTTTGCAAAGAGAAACTTGGAGTTTGTTGAATGGAAAGCAAGAAAACTCAGTCAATGCAACTAGAGTTGCACTCTACATTGAAGGTCACGGCTTTCAATCTTGCTCAAACCTGAGCCCCGCCTGTAAGTTTGCAACTGTCATTTGCTTTGATGCTGGGGTTTTTTTGCTGATATCGTGCCATAAAATATGGTACTGAACAATAAACTTGCAGTTTATTTGATGTATTTCCATCACTGTTTTTTGAATCTGCAGTCTATCTGAAACTTTAGGGAGATCTTGTCTATTTTTTGAATTCACCACTTCATCTGTAAATGACACCATGGCCACCTTGGAATGGTTTGGAGCTATGGCAGAGGTGTCAAGCCCACAAACTTTGACTATGAACTGGGGATATCCTCTCCCACAACTTCAGACTCATTCCCAGCTGTCTGTCTAACATGGAGCCACCACACGAACTCTTTGACTATGAACTGGGGATATCCTCTGCCATAGTTTCAAACTTATCCCCAGCTGTCTGTGTGACATGAAGACATCACCACTGCATTCTTCTTTCTGGTCTTCAAACTTTGGTTTATTTTTAGCACAACTGAAGAACTCTTGTTTGCCTTGTAATGACACTGCAATTTTCCATTGGCATGATGACCACTGTGTTTTTGGCATAGTCTCGAGCTATGATTGAGACAGGTACCCGCGGTTTCTTTAACTCTAAACTGGGGATATCTCTGTAACAACTTCAGACTTATCCCCAGTTCACTGTGTAACATGGAGCCACCATTATTTCATTCCTCCTTCTCGACAAAAACTGCCATGTGGATTTTCATCAGCATTAAATATGTAGGCTTATGAATGAAAGATGCAGTGGGTATACAAAATTTTGAGCTTTATGACATCTTTCAGTCATAAGCTTTACACATTTCATGCTAGTTGTTGTAGTTACACTTCAAGTTTATGAGGGAGAACACCATGCATCTACAGATAAGTTGATTTCTCTGTCATTTTGCTCATTTAATGAACTTCTCTGCATGTTCAAAAAGTTATTATCTTATAACCCTCTGTTTTATTTATGTCTGAACAATAAAGCACAAAATGTGTTGTCTTCTCTTTGCAAAATATGTTGAAACAACTGTTTGAAAACACATAAATGTTATAAATACACTTGCGGTTTTTTGAATAGAACAATGTATTTCCTTTCTTTGTAATACTACATAAACTGTAGATGCACTGATGCTTTCTGAGAGGTACCCGATATGATGACAGAAAGTGTCATTTTTGGTTTGTTCATTTAATGAAATTCTCTACATGCTACATTATCTTTGGCTGCTATTTGATGTCGACTGTGGGTGTACCATTTACACTGTGTTAATGTTTTAGAATAAAACATCATTACTGCTATGAGATAAATGCCATAAAATATGGAAGACATAAACATATTCTCGTGAGATGATATCTTGTTGTCTTTTTAAAAAAAACACAAACAGATTACATTAGTGAATAATCCAGAGCATTTTTATGGCATCATATACATAACAGTTTGAATCATGTTGTTTACATCTTAGAACATTGTAATCAGAAAAAATCCCATGGGGTTCGAGCACGGGCTCGTGACTCCCATGGATTTTAAATAGAAACCCTAATCTGTAAATAGTGATTTACATGAATGCTTTCTCAGTATCATTAACATGAATGCATATCATTTTGTTCAACACCTCAATCTGAGATGTACACTCTGCATAAAGAAACTCTCTGTCCATTTTGCAATTCTCACATTCTCTGCTTTATGCTTAGATTCTGTTAGCATTCTTTCAGTATGCATAATTAACAATTAGCTGAATGTAAAGAAGTACTTACTATAACATCATCTTTCAAATTTTGGAATTTGCATGACAGTGAAATCACATACTCTATTCCAGTCTTTTCTTGTAGTCTCTCTGATTTCTTCATGTGTCTTCAAATGTGATCCTCCAGTGTGTGAACAGTATCCCTTTTCAAATAATAATCATTCTTATACATAAAAAGGTGGAGTTCGAGCACGGGCTCGTGACATCCACTGGACTATTTTCCTTTTGTTTCCTGCATTCAGTCATGCATGCCTATTCATTTGCACACACAGTAACATTCAATTTATTAGGTCATCAGATGACATGCATCAAATAGTGTTTGTGAGTGAATGCAAGAATACATTCAGACATGAATACTGGTTGACTTGTGTGATTTGATGGACTAACAAGTTGAACTAAACATGAGAAAGGTTTCTTCAATGACAATATTAAGTTCCTTTCATTCAGATATCAGACCTGTTCAAAATTGAAAACATACACTACAATAGACATTAGAAGTGAAAGGTTTCATGTTTTAAAACACGTCCCTTTAACACTACCTTATAGTGAGTGCTGATTTATGTTTTCTTGTTACATTTATTACTTCAGTTTGATATGCAGATAGAAGTAGATAGCTGATGTATGTAATTTTCTCCTTGCTTTGCTTAGATCCATCAGGATCTAACCATTGTTCTTTTTCCTCTTTCATGCAGATATTTGCCCTAAGGACCTGAATGCTGATGGAGACTCGGGAGTGACCTAAATGCAGATGAAGACATGACAGAACTACTAGCAGACATAAGATACAAACACAAGGCATTGCATGGGACCCCTATTCCATACCTCAGTTTTTTACTTTCATTTTCAATGTACTATGTTTATTGAAACATGAAATATGAATCAAAGGACATTTGTACTACATTCTTATGAATGCACAATGTTATGATCAATGATGAATTTTGAATGTATAATAATTTGATCAATACTTAGAGTACATAAAATAAAAATCTGATAATAAATGTAGTAAGTGAATGCAAATCATCAAAACCTGTAAGATAGTGTTAACTGGGTAACATGTACATGCAAATTTCTCTTTTGGTGCCTATTTTGTTGTATGATTAGATTTTGGATAACATTTATTTTATTTATTATCATAGAATTGATTTGGCAAATTTAGTCGTGGATACAATGTCTAGAGTCAAGTTGAGTTTGTTTCGATGCAGTAGGTGCAGCTCATCGAGTTGCAAATCCCTAAAATGTCGATGAGGCTATGTAGCTCATATGCAACTCGACTACAATGAGAAAGAGTCTGATGTCATTTTCAGATCAAGAATAAAAGAAAGGAGTCGAGACATGTGTGGAGGGAACTCACATTAGTGGATATGATGCTTGAGGATTTCTCGATCAGAGTTAGAGTTTTCAAGGAGGACTCTCTGCTCTCTAATCCTTAAGAGGACTGGACCAATTTCAATTGAAGGCTCTATTTCCCAAGGGGTTCAAGTATCACCTAGAGGGTGTTATCCTTGACTACAAGAGATAAGTATTTTTATGATTATACTTTTTTATCATGAATTTTATATAATTAATTCATGTTATAACATTAGGATAGTGAATCTTGTATGCTTCTAGCATTGGTATTTCCCTTCGGGATAGTTTATTTCTATGAACTATTTATAATATCTCTCTGAAATGATTTCAGGATGGATAAAGAAGCATAAGATATTTGCATTCAAGGAAGGAAGAACTTGATAATTGTTTCCATGAGAGTGAGTCGGTGGTTGAAGATGTTTGTTCGAAGAGGAGGAATTCACATTAAGAGGGAGTGTAAGAATGATATTATAGGCAACCTTGAACGTGAAAATCAAGAGGTTGATGCATGTACTTAGAGATTCAGATAGAAGCCACATTATCATGAATGTTTGGTAATGCGAAGCCTGGGGATAAATCCACAGTTTATTACATTCACTTATGTTAATATGGAATCACAACATTATATTTGTGTACGAGAAACTACTCCTACGATTAATGTTATGATCAAAATTTTAACATGATCATGTATCAGATAATCAGTCTCTTTTAGAAAGATATTTTCATGATTGGGACCACGCATGTTTTGTAACAGAGGGAGCTACTAGAGGATATACCAAAATTGATTTTTTTCAAAGATCTTTATCATTCTGATTTAGAAGGGCAGACCATGTTGAGATGGCTTCCCTAGTGACTAGGATTTTGATTCAAATGATGTAGTTCCATGTATGTAGGCTAAAAGTACTTTATGCAGATATCTAGGTCTTGATATTCCTAGGTAGATGGATAAGTTTTTAGAACAAAGGGCATTAATTAAAATAGCTTGATGCAGACTAAAGAAAAAAGAAATGACTTGTTGGCATGAACTTAGAAGGTTGACATTAGAAACAAAGGGAGTCTAATAAATCATCTAAAGAAACTTTGTACGAGGAGGTCAAGAGGTTTTTGCAAGACCTTAAATTTAAAGGGGGCATCTAGAGGATCCGATTCATTCTAATCTCCAAGGAATTTGGTCATATTGGTTTAGAGGGATTCAACAATGGAGATGGTTTTGCAGTTAGAGGACTATGATCATGAGATTGATTCCCATGTGTGTTGGATGAAATAATTTTTTCTAACTCCTACATCATGATATTCCTAGATAACTTGGGGTTCACCAAGAGTGATGAAAAATATATTAGAGATATAGTGCATAAGAATTTTATTCAGTCAAGGTACATTATCACTGTTAGTAATAACTGAGAGGGGGGTGAATCAGTGGCCTCAAAAATCTATCCTTTAAACTTTAAACACCAATCAAATACATCTCAGATTATTAAGTCCCTACAAGATGCATTCCATGAAATACTTATAGTAATTAACTATCTATCAGTTTACCTTGTCTATCCCTATTCTCCTTGATAACCAATAAGTAGTAAAACTATTTACCGATACTCAGTAAATATGCAGAGTATACCAATCAATCCATAAATTCATATGTAAAATGTAAAATAGTAAAGCAATAAACCATACACACATAACACATGGATTTTAACATGAAAACCCTGTTAAGGGAAAAACCACTGGGACCGGTACCCCAAATTTTCACTCTTCTAAATTGAGCCCTGTTAGGAGCCAACCCTGTTAAAGGTTACAAACACACTATTAAGTTTGACCTTGTTAGAGGACTTTATACATAGAGGTTGTCACTTAGTATTTGGCATCTATCTTTCTACCATCCTTGAATCAACCTCCTTCTTAGACTGTCAATAGGCTTTAGGAAAATCTTGCTACCATCCTTGAATCAACCTTCTTCTTAGGCTATTAATAGGCTTTATGCAATCTCAATGCTACTTTCATGAGTCAACCTTTTTGGCACTCCTTGGGATGTACCTCAATATATAGAAGATGGTTAAGGCCTGCTCTGTTAAGAGACTTGATGCTTCAATGGTTAAACTAAAACATTATGACCTATTTCTAATGCAACTTGAATTGCAAATTTTTAGATCTATTTAAGTACAGTACCTCTATGATCAATGTATCAATTCAATTCCCTATGCTCCACACTTTCTACTATGTGATGATGTGCTTCACTGTTCATCGGTGTCTGAAAAAGTCTTTAGCTCTCCTTCAGCTTGATTGATTAGAACTATATGAATTTATCCTTCATCAGTTTCTCTTCAGCATCCTCTTTCTATTCACTCCCCTTCCCGTGTATGTGATTTCTTTCTTATAGAAATGAATTATCCTTGTCTCTTATATAGACATGATATTCTTGATTCTTGATTCTTGGCTTGAAAAACAATCCAGCCAATTTCATTTACAGCTTTAACTCCTGATTTATCTCATAGTTATCTTCTTGCCGACTATACAAATCTTCTTTAAATCAATTACTTAACTCTGGTTGAATAAAAAAAATAAAACAACTAGTTAAGTCTATCTTTAAGCTCTTCTAGCTAGATATTTTGTCATTTTCTGAACTCTCTGTTATGTCGGTCAATTCTACAATTTGCTATCAGTGACAACTGCCAGTTCCGTCAGTATGACTCCAGTTAGCTTTGGGATCTCCATCCATTAGACATCATTGTATTTTTCTTCATCGGATATCACTATATTTTTCTTTGTTGGGCAATACTGTCTTCTGCTTGTTGGGCATCAATGTGACTTTTTCTTTGCTTTTACCGATGGTGTGCACTTCGTCGGTGTTGCTTGTAACTTAGTGAATACTTAACTTTTATGCATTTCTGAAAGCATAAGCTCTATTCCATTTATTCTCTAAAGTCTTTGGCATTATGTTCATGACCGTACATATGATATCAAGTTGACATCAATGACAATACAAACCATTAACTGATTTAATGTCTTGCATTATCTTCAACTTAACATTATCAAACATTTAATTAGTTACATGTCATCAATCTCTCCCTTTGGAATTGATGGAAACATACTATATTATCACACTATACAATTTCTAATACAATATGAAATATAACAGTTGAGATTCATCAAATTACCAAACAATTTGATATGATAACCGATAAAAATGTCTGACTGTCGGTAAGCTCTGTGTTAGCTTAGATTTGATTCTTCTAGCTTTTAGTGTTTCTTGTACTGATGTGTTGTGTTCTCTTCTTGTTTCAATTTCTCTCTTTTTACTATTCTTCTTCTTTGATGTCTCTTTCTCTTGTCAACAACTTTCCCTTTATATATGATTCCTTCATACAAATTCTCTCCATGTTTGGAGCAATCTGATGATGAATAATTTCTTGTGATAATATAGATACATTCTATCCCTTTGAAAACAATGCCAAACAAATATCTCATAGATATCTGACATTAATGTCAAGTGATCTTTTCTCTCGATCCATAATATATTCCTTGAATTTCCTTTATCCATCAGCAATACAACAATATGCTCTGGTGCTTGGTTCTAATATATACCTTTATGTATATAGATGTAGCTTTGAAGTTAATCTTTTTGCTTGCATCAACATAAATGATATTCTGACAATATATAGGCTAATACAACCTTCAGTCCTTTACTGACTGGTAGAAAAGTGTTTGACCCCTAGTCTGTTTCTCAGGTACTCAAATGTATCCTTGGGTAGTGGCTTGGTGAAGATATCAGCCAATTGTTCTTTTGATTGTACATACTTAAGTATCACCTCTTTTTCTTGAACTTTTTCTCTTAAGTAATGATATTTGATTGCGATGTGTTTATTCTTTGCATGCATGACTGGATTCTTGGAAATGTTTATTGCACTGGTGTTATCACAATAGATAATCACTGGTTCTGAGATCTTCATATGCATAACTTCCAGCAACTATTTGATCCATTCAATATTTGAACAATTTTCAACAGCAACAACAACATATTATGCTTCTACAGTAGACTGAGAGATGCATCCTTGCTTTTTTCTAATCCATGTGACAAGTCTGTCACCCATAAAGAATGCACCTTCAGTTGTGCTCTTCTGGTCATCAAGATTTCTAGCCCAATCAGCGTTGGTAAACACTTTTAGTTCAAATTTGCCTCCTTTTCTATACCATAAGCCAAATTCCTCAATATTCTTTAGATATCTTAGAATTCTTTTCACAGCAGTCATATGTGATTCCCTGGGGTTAGCATAAAATCTAGCAATAATTCTTACTGCATGTGCAATATCTGGTCTAGTGTGTACAACATACATGAGTTTTCCTATCATTGATCTATACAAAGTCTGATTTACCTCTATTTTCTTGTCTTCCTTTGTTAATTTTCATCCAGTAGCCATCAGTGTTCCAATAGGTTTGGAATCTTCCATCTTGAATGTTTTCAGGACCTCTTTAATGTATTTGGATTGTGTAATGAAAATATCTTCACTTTTTTGAATGATCTGTAGACCAAGAAAGAACTTGATCTCTCCAAACATAGACATCTCAAACTCTTTTCTCATCTCATCATCAAATGACTTGCATAGCATATCATTGCCTCCAAATATTATGTCATCAACAAATATTTCAGCAATCAAAGTGTTAGCATCAGTATCTTCTTTCAAATAAAGATTACTCTTTTCACTAGTCCTTATGAATCCAATACTTATTAGATAGGAATGAAGTCATTCATACCAAGCTTTGGGAGATTTCTTTAATCCATACAAGGCTTTGTGAAGTCTACATACCATGTTCTTCTTGTCTGGATCTACAAACCCTTCTGGTTGCTCAATGTATACCTCTTCTTCAAGTATTCCATTTAGGAATGTTGACTTGACATCCATTTGATATACTTTGAATCCTTTGTATGCAGCATAAGAAATTATTATTCTTACTCCTTCTATCCTAGAAATGCATGCAAAGGTTTCTCCATAGTCTATACCTTCCTCTTGTGCATACCCCTTGCATACTAGTCTTGCTTTGTTCCTTGTGACTTCTCCATTCTCATTCAGCTTATTCCTGAATATCCATTTAGTACCGATGACATTCTTGTCATCTGGTCTTGGCACAAGTGACCATGTTTTGTTCCTCTCAATATTCTCAATCTCATCATTCATAGCACTTATCCATTCTTCATTATCTAGTGCAGTATTGACAAATTTTGGCTCAAACTCACAAATTAGAAAATTTGAGTTTAAAGACTTACTTCTTGTTCTTGTACCAGCTTTCTTATCTCCTATGATCTGGTCCTCTAGATGGTTCCTTATTCATATCTTGAAAGTATAGGGATAGCTCTTTGTGTATCAATTTGATCTTCATTACCTTGCACATTATCTTGATCATTATCCTGACCATCGGTAACAGCATTCTGACCGTCGGTTGCAATATTTTGTTGTTCTGGAATCAAGCACTGTTGTTCAGGTAGAGTTATGGGTTCTTCAATATATACAAACTTGTTGTAGTCTCCTAGTTCTTTTGTGCTTTCCAGGTCATTATTTTCTGCAAATTTATCAATCTTCACATTTGCACTTTCAACTATTTTTTTAGAAGCCTTGATTAGACATTTAAAATCTTTGCTCATGGTAGAATACCCCAGAAAAATACCTTCATCACTTTTGGTGCCAATATTTCCATTTCTATCATCCTTTAAGACATAACATTGATTACCAAATATTTTGAAGTAACTTACATTGGGTGTCTTACCATCCCATAGCTCATAAGGTGTCTTCTTTGTGTCCTTCTTCAATTGTACTCTGTTAAGTGTATAAATAGCAGTACTGATAGCTTCCCTCCAGAAGATTTGGGTGATGTCCTTTTCTATCATCAGTGTTCTTGCACAATCAACTATTGACCTGTTCCTTCTCTCAGCAATCCCATTTTGTTGTGGTGTCCTAGGTGCAGAAACATGTCTTTTTATACCATGCTCATTATAGAAATTAGTGAATTCATCTGATATAAATTCTCCTCCTCTATCTAATCTTAAACATTTTAGATCCTTACCACTTTGTTTTTCTACCATAGCCTTATACCATTTAAA
>MU227537.1:924142-971656 GCA_018584345.1 Thuja plicata | reverse complement strand
TAACTGAGAGGGGGGGTGAATCAGTGGCCTCAAAAATTTATCCTTTAAACTTTAACCACCAATCAAATACATCTCAGATTATTAAGTCCCTACAAGATGCATGCCATGAAATACTTATAATAATTAATTGTCTGTCAGTTTACCTTGTCTTTCCTTATTCTCCTTGATAACCGATAAGCAGTAAAACTATTTACCAATACTCAGTAAATATGCAAAGTATACCAATCAATCCATAAATGCATATGTGAAATGTAAAATAGTAAAGTAATAAACCATACACACATAACACGTGGATTTTAACGTGGAAACCCTGTTAAGGAAAAAACGACTAGGACTGGTACCCCAAATTTTCACTCTTCTAAAGTGAGCCCTGTTAGGAGCCAACCCTGTTAAAGGTTACAAACACACTATTAAGTGCGACCTTGTCAGAGGATTTTATACATAGAGGTTGTCACTTAGTATCTGGCATCTATTTTGCTACCATCCTTGAATCAGCCTTCTTCTTAGACTGTCAATAGGCTTTAGGAAAATCTTGCTACCATCCTTGAATCAACCTTCTTCTTAGGCTGTCAATAGGCTTTATGCAATTTTAATGCTACTTTCATGAGTCAACCTTTTTGGCACTCCTTGGGATGTACCTCAATATATAGAAGATGGTTAAGTCCTACTCTATTAAGAGACTTGATGCTTTAATGGTTAAACTAAAACATTATGACCTATTTTTAATGCAACTTGAATTATAGATTTTCAGATCTATTTAAGTACAATACCTCTCTGATCAATATATCAATTCAATTCCTTTTGCTCCACACTTTCTTCTATGTGATGTTGTGCTTCACTGTTTGTTAGTGTTTGTAGAATTCTTTAGCTCTCCTTCAGCTTGATAGATCAGGACTATATGAATTTATCCTTCATCAGTTTCTCTTTAGCATCCTCTTTCTATTCACTCCCCTTCCCGTGTATGTGATTTCTTGCTTACAGAAATGAATTATGCATGTCTCTTATATAGACATGATATTCCTGATTCTTGATTCTTGATTCTTGGCGTGAAAAACAATCCAGCCAATTTGATTTACAGCTTTAACTCCTGTTTATCTCATAGTTATCTTCTTTCCAACTATACAAATCTTCTTTAAATCAATTACTTAACTCTGGTTGAATAAAACAAATAAAACAACCAGTTAAGTCTATCTTTAAGCTTTGCCAGCTAGATATTTTATCATTTTCTAAACTCTCTGTTCTATCGGTCAATTCTGCAGTTTGTTGTCGGTGACAACTGACAGTTTTGTTAGTGTGACTCCCGTTAGCTTTGGGATCTCCGTCCATCGAGCATCATTAGATTTTTATTTGTCGGGTATCACTATGATTTTGCTTCATCAATCAATACTGTCTTCTGCTTGTCGGGCATCACTGTGAATTTTTATTTACTTTTACCGATGGTGTGCACTTCGTCGGTGTTGTCTATCACTTAGTGAATACTTGACTTTTATGCATTGCTAAAAGCATAATATATGTTCCATTGATTCTTTGAAGTCTTTCGCATTATGTTCATGACCATACAGATGATATCAATTTGACATCAATGACAATACAAACCATTAACTTATTTAATGTCTTGCATTATCTTCAACTTAACATTATCAAACATTTAATCATTTACATGTCATCAATCACTACACAACAGATGGTTGATATTCTCACCAAGTCTCTTTCTAGAGAGAAGGTTCTGTAATTTTGAGATAAGCTTGTTATGTTGGAGAATGAAGCCTTAGATGAAAAGGAGTTTCAACATCTGTGATCTATTATTTTGAATGTTATTGCATTTTCTCTTTGAGAGAGAAGTCTAAGGTGAAAGCCTTTTGTTTCCACCCTCTGGGATGAGCCATGGTGGATCAACCCTCTGAGATGAGTCAAGGTGGATGCCATGTGTGTGATTCAATGACTTATGGGCCCTCCTATGAACATTGGAGAAAGGTGACAACTTTTTGACAATGAACACTTGTATTTTATTGATGTGTGAGGTGATGACTTTGCAACATCTCCATCATGATGGATATCATGTGACTTGAAATCCATAGACATGTCATGATGGTTAGGATCTCTTAGACATCATGTTAGATATCATAAGGCTGATATCATTAAATAAACCATAGATGATTAGAGATATTCAAGGTGGATATTATGAACCGTAATATCCATGGACATGCCATGATACAATATCTGTATGGTAGACATCATGAGACATGATTTCAATACACATACAATGGATATTTGTGAGATATGGTGAATATCATGTGACTTGATATTCATTCTCATACCATATCTCCTAATATCACAGTGAGGTGATGTCTTCTCTATATTTGTGAGATATGGTGAATATCATGTGACTTGATATTCATGCTCATACCATATCTCTTGATATCACGGTGAGGTGATATCTTCTCTATATTTGTGAGATATGGTGAATATCATGTGACTTGATAATCATTCGCATACCATATCTCCTGATATCATGGTGAGGTGATATATTCTCTATATTTATGAGATATGGTGAATATTACATGACTTGATATTCATGCTCATACCATATCTCATGATATCACGGTGAGGTGATATATTCTCTATATTTATGAGATATGGTGAAGATCATGTGACTTGATATTCATGCTCATACCATATCTCTCAATATCACAGTGAGGTGATATCTTCTCTATTTGTGAGATATAGTGAATATCACGTGACTTGATATTCATGTTCATACTATATCTCCCGATATCACGATGAGGTGATATCTTCTCTATATTTGTGAGATATGGTGAATATCATGTCACTTAATATTCATGCTCATACCATATCTCCCGATATCATGGTGAGGTGATATCTTCTCTATATTTGTGAAATATGTTGAATATCATGTGACTTGATATCCATGCTCATACCATATCTCCCAATATCATGGTGAGGTGACATCTTCTCTATATTTGTGAGATATGGTGAATATCATGTGACTTGATATTCATGTCCATACCATATCTCCTGATATCACAGTGAGGTGATATCTTCTCTATTTCAAAATAAATGGATTTATTGTGATAAATTTTATCTTCCCTAGCTAAGAGGGAGTGTTGATGTTTATAGCTTCGATCAGATAAAATGATCATGATTTTATGAGAAAAGATCAATCTGTGATATGCATATTAATATACATATAATAATAGATATTATTATTATTATATATATATATTGAATCAAATAAACATCATATAATCAAATTGACAATATCTTTCGCATCACAAGTTAATACTACTGATTTGTATATGTTAATAATTAATAATGAGTTATTCTTAAATACTGATTTGTATCAAGAATATTAATATGTAATTAATACCAATTTGTATCGTTCATACATGTCACTGATGTGTATTGGTTAATATAATACCAATGTGTATCAGTTATACACATCACGAATGTGTATCAGTCAATATAATAATAAGTTGATTTTACTTATCGATCGGTTACTAAGGTTACGATATGTTATCGGGCAGCATATTATGATTGAGTTGTATGTGATCGGGTGCCCCTTCAATATGCATTTGTTTAAGAAGATAAATTTGAATTAGTACCATCGGTTACTAACAGAAAAGGGTGTTGTTAAGAGACATGATAATATAGAGCCATATCTTCTTAAGGAGACATGCCTCTATACTATCATGTCTCCTATATTTATATTCATTAGTTGATTAATAAATTATAACCATATACAACAATTGCATACAAGTCTTATACATATTCAATCAATAATTAATTGTGGAGATATTTCTATCATCATTTATTTTATAATACTTCCATATTTCTATTTGTTATAAATATAATCACTTTAACACAAACTGATTATGTGTCTATATTTTTATAGTAGTTGGGACATTGAATATTGAGATTGTATTGATATTATTTGGTTTTAAGAAGAAGATACCTTGTATAAGGATGCCTCATCTAGTTTCAAGTGTTCCTCCCCTTGTCTAAGACAACATGGATTTTTGACAAAAGACTTTTCTTTGGTACTCGGTTGATAGATAAGACAATGTGATCAGTTTGACTGAGGACATGTTAACTAGTTTGACTATTGTGAATTGGTTTTGTTGAATCTCAAACTTTTTGTATGATGTCATTTAATGTCTTCTTAAAATGTAAAAGAATTGGTTTCTATACAAAGGAGATTTATTGTATAATTTGCTTAGTTTTTCAAAAAAAAATTGTCTGTCTTTAATAGTTTTTCAGGATATTTTGCAAATGTTTTTGTTGTTTTATCAGGACAATTTTTTTATTTTTTTAAAATTTTAAAGAAATTTTCAAGACATTTTTCAATATTTTTGTTATTTTTTCATGGATTGATGGATCATGACATTGGGGTGCTCACAATAAGGTTGGAATGGGAAATTTGTTACAAATTATTCATGGTGGACTAACTTTATACTCGATATGAGATGATAGGACAAGGAAAATTGACAAATTTCAAGCCATTATAGATTTTATTGTGGAATAATGAGGTGAGACAACAATTGATACCAGGTTGGAGCTATGATAGATGGTAGAGTAAAGATCTCTACACATGGTGTCATATTTTCTAGTTTTCACCATGGTACTTTCCAAGGCACCACCGAAGTGGTTTTGACCATAGGATGAATTTATTTCTCTTTTATTTCTATTTTTGTGTCACCAAAGATGCATGATTGCCGGTTTTTGCCAATACAACATTTTTTTATTTTTATTTTTTATTTTTAGTTTGTTAAAATGGGTCTACTCTAAGAGTTATGAATAGTAGTTGTGTTGATGCAATTTGTTGATGGGGTAGGATAGAGGCTGGCCCTTTGATGTGGATATTTTATATGCTCCAAACCCATAGATTGATGTAATGACATAGGGACCCAACTAGTTTGGTTCAAACTTTACTAGTTTTTCTCTTTCCATTTGATGTTTTTTATTTTCCATTAGTACCAAGTCACCAAATTCAAAATCTTTGTGTATGAAATTTTTGTTGTAGCTTCTCCCAATATATTATTGATATGCTTGCAAATGTGTTAGTGGATTTTGTCTCTTCTCATCGAGAAACTCTAGCTCCTAGAGTTGAGATACTCGCTATTCCTCATCTAAAATGATGTGTTGAAGGGATACTTGCAATAATGGGAGCTCAACCTCTATTGGAAAGATAGCTTTGGTATCGTATAGTAGTTAGTATGGAGTGGCTCTAGTGGGAGTACAAAAACTAGTGTGTTATCCCCACAAGGCAGGGTTGAGTTAAAGGTTCCAGTCCCGACCAACTTCATTTATTATATTTTTCACAATTTTATAATAGTTTTATTCATAGCCTTAGCCTGGCCATTACCTTATGGAAACTAGAGTGAATAATAGTTGTTGTGGATATAATTTTTTGCAAAGATCGTCTACTTACTTATTTTTTAAAGGGGAGCCATTCTTTGTAATAATGGTATGTGAAACATTATAGTGGGTTATATTATA
This sequence comes from Thuja plicata, assembly GCA_018584345.1. Classification (NCBI taxonomy): domain Eukaryota; kingdom Viridiplantae; phylum Streptophyta; class Pinopsida; order Cupressales; family Cupressaceae; genus Thuja; species Thuja plicata. The sequence continues at coordinate 966,139 of MU227537.1, read as the reverse complement.
GTTTAAGAGAAACCATGAAATCTATTTGTCAGTGGTGTAGGTCATTAGGATTTCTTCATCCCACTTTGTAAAATAATTAGTGGTTGTGATTATGTAATTATGACCATAAGAGGATAAGGGATGAATCTTGAAAACTAGTTCAAACCCCTATTATGATGAAGGCCACAGTGATGTGAGTGGTTGCAACTCTTGAGAAGGTACATGGATAAGGTTACCGTGAATCTAACATTTTTTTCTAATGAAGTGATGTTGTAGAGAAATATGTTTTTCCTTGCATGAAAAATGGGATTCTTTTCCAAGGCAATGGCACTTTGGTTGTCACAATATAAAGGTGTAGGATATTTTTTAGGTAGACCAAAATCTTCAAGTATTCCTTTAATCCATAAAGATTCTTTAGAGGCATTAGTACATCCTTTATATTCAGCTTCAGTAGAGCATAGAGAAATAGAATGTTCCTTTTTACTTTTCCAAGAAATGACACCTGAACCAACAAAGAAACAATATCCACAAGTAGATTGCTCATCATGGGATCTTCTCTTAGATCTGAATCAGTAAATCATTTTAAAGTAAAATCATAATTTGTATCATAAGATAAACCAACATCAATAGTGCCTTTAATATACCTTAAAATTATTTTTGCAACTTTGAAACAAGTTTGTTGGGGTTTAGACATAAATATCAAAACTAAACCTACACTTTAAGCAATATCAGGTCTAGTAAGAGTTAGATAATTTAAACTTCCAACTAGTTGTCTATACAAAGTAGCATCAACTAAAGGAGTTTTCATATCAATCATTAACTTAGTTCCTAATTCACATGGAATGGAAAGATGAACAACATCATTCATTTTAAATTTTTCTAAAAGATTGTGAGCATATTTACTTTGAGATAGAAAAATACCCTTAGGGGTTTTCCAAATTTGCATTCCTAAAAAGTAATGTAAAATCCCTAAGTCAGTCATTTGAAATTTTTTATTAAGTTGAAACTTAATATCATAAATTAAAGAATTCAAAATTGAGGTAAGAATCAAATCATCTACATATAAATGATAATAATAATGTCGCCTTCACTAAGCTTAATGTATAGATTAGGATCATTTTTAGTTCTAATGAAGCCTTGAGAAATAAAAAAAGCATTGATCTCAGAATGTAATTCTCTAGGAGATTGTTTTAAGTCATAGATAGATTTCTTTAATTTGCAAACTAAATGTTCATTACCTTCTTTAATAAAACCAGGAGGTTGAGCCATATAAATTTCCTCATGTAAATCACCATTCATAAAAGAACCTTTAATATCCATTTGGTCAATATGCCAATTAATTTTAGAAGCTAAAGCAAGAACAATTTTAGTAGTAGGCATTTGAGCAACATGAGCAAATGTCTCAGCATAATCTAAACCTTCAATTTCAGAGAAACCTCTTGCAACTAGTCTTGCTTTAAACTTACTAATTTCATTATTTGAATTTAATTTTGTTTTGTATAACCATTTGCATGAAACCAAATTATTACCATGAGGTAAACTAACTAAATCCTAAGCATTATTAGAAATAAAAGTATCATATTCTTGTTTCATATAAGTGTTAGAAAAATTGAGAGGGGGGGTGAATCATTTGTTTGCCCAATTTATATAAACTATAAATTTAAACACTAATTACTCAATTAAAATATGAAACTTCAAGAACAACACCATAACACAAGTATTTGTTGTCGAGGAAAATCTTGTTAAGGGAAAAACCCTAGTGGGGATGGAACCCATAAGTAATGCACTAAGAGTATAATGTCATTGTTAGGATACCTAGCCATGTTAAGAGCTTAGAATTAAATTTAGTACAAATAATTGGTAAAGGATGAACCCTGTTAGGGGTGAATAATGGAGCTAACTACCCAAGCACACTGCTTAAATGTGAAGGTTAAACCCACCTTCTAAATCTACTGCCCAAAGAGAAGTATATAAGTATACTTCTAAAAATGAACCGACTGGTAGAAACTTTCTTTGCTAATAGAGTTCCAATGAAGTGTATCACAAATATAAATACTTCTCTACATTAGCAGAATTCACATCTACATGCTCGCAACATCCACTCTTTTCACACAACTTACAACAAGACATTACTTTCATTTATACATGATACAATAATAAAATAGGTCGGCTTGTTTAGACTTCCCTAATGCATAATTAATTACATAGAAACTTGATAATATACACATGGTACATTAAACAAGTAAACATAAAATATAAATAATTAATTACTCATCAAGATCCATACTACATGCCCGCCATCTTATAAACATGTTACACCTCTGTAGTCGGCCATAAATAGGCTTTCACAAGATCACACACCATACATGACGTCCCCAATAACCCAATGACCCAAGAATCACAAGTAACATTCTCCATTATGTATTCTGCCATGCCTCAAGCTCACCTACCATAAAACATGCTCGCATCCAAGTTATCCCAAAAACATAGAGACTAACTCTATCATAACTCTCTATCACTGCTCTATAACCTGTCTAAACAAAAATAGTTGTAACTCATGCAAATAACCAAATTCAATCCAATGACCTTATAAATAAGGTATAAACTCATTCCTCTACATAGATCCATGCTTGCATATGTAGAAACTGAGAAATACAACTTCGACTTCCAAGACCAATCTGCATGCAAAATACCTGTTACAAAGAATGAAGCAAAGGATAGAAAAAGTAGAAACCCTTCTTTGCTCAAAAAGTGAGAGCTCAAAATGCATTCAGAGAGTATCCAAAAAAAATTACAAGCATTCAACCTTAAAGGTGAATGAAACCCTAAAAAAGGATAAAGGTTAACCTAAGAGAAAGCTTAAGTGAAAAATAGAGTACGACTAACTTAATAATTAATATCAACATGATATAATTAATAAGTGAGGAAAGCTATATACTCTAACACCCCCCCTTAAGCAAAGCCCAGGAGGTAAGCTAACCTAGCACAGCTATGAAAGCAGGAAAATGGGTCCCGACAACAAGGCCTGATCAGGTACCCAAAACAAGGAAATCTCTGTAAACCGGAGACAAAGGAGAAAACCCAGTGGGAAAAACTCCTCTCCAAAAGGAGATATAAAAGCAAGCAAAAGAAAAAGAATGACTTCAAGAGACTCTCTCAAAGCCATGAGTACAATGCGTGCTACCAACCCCCCCGTGAGAGAGGGTCAAGGCTCCAAAGCCCCCCCAGAATGAAAGAACCCTTGGATCAATGAACAAACCACTGTGACTCCAATGCAAAGGAGTGAAATACAGTGAGTACTAAAGAGGTAATCTTGAAAGATGAGGTGTCATTGGAAGGCCGAGCTGATGCTCAAAGGAGTAGACACGAGGATCCTGAAATGGAATCCCCAATGCAAGTGGTATGACAGGCGTGCTAACACTATCATGAGAGAGGAGATGAGTGTCCTCTGTAGAATCCTCAACAATTGCATCTGGTGGCTCGATGAATGGAGCTGGAGGGTCTGGAAGTGCTAAAGAAGAGTCATGTTGAAGAGAAAAAACCTCAACAAGAGGTGGTGTGGCAGTCATAGTAGTGGTCTCAGGAACAACACAGAGGTTCAAGTGACCTGACTACACCACATGATGCTCTCGCGGAAGAGGAGAGTTGTGCTTCGATGATGGAGATGGTGGACCAAAGTGAGAAAAGGTGTAGAGATGGGTGGAATGATAAACTATCCCTAGAGCAATAATGCCACCTGTCACACTATCCTGAATGAAGACTAAATCTGGCGTGAACGCAACTGTCTTCCCTGATCCACTGTGTGTAATCTGGTAAATCAAGAGAAGGTTTGCAGACAGAGATGGAACATACAATACATCATTGAATGTGTCATCTTGAATGTGTATAGAACCTTTCCCGCAGACTGGCATAACAGTGTTATTCCCCATGAGAATGTGGGGAATGGGAGAAGCCTCAATAGAAGAGAAGATATCCAGAGAAGACACCATATGGTGAGAAGCACCTGAATCCAGTATCCAAGGGACCTGGGAAGGGGATGCAATGGAAGCCCGTAATGCATGACCCTATGCAAAATCTTGTCCAGACGTTGAAGATGAGGCAGAAGACTAAAAATCAGACCCCTGTGAGGTGGAAGAGTATGGAGAGGAAATAGTGCTCTTCTGAAGGAGAGCTTGCAAATCTGCAATCTATTTCTCATAGCCATCAAATCTCTTCTGAAAACAATGTGACTCATCATGGGGCCCCTTCTGAAAATAGGAACAAGTAGGGTTCTCATTCTTCTATTTCTCCTTCTTAGAAGAAGATGGTGGGCTAGTAGAGTGCTGAGAAGAGGAATCAGATATCTGCTTCGGCTTCGGCTTTTGTGTATCCTAAGATGACTTGGCAAGCAATGCCTATGACTATGAACCTGTAAGAGAATCCATCTGACTGAGCTTGGACTGCTCATGAGTTAACCTGTCATAGAAGGTCTCAAAAGAGGGCATAACATGACATGCACCCAGTGCATCCATAGTGGAGTAGAAGGTAGAAGTGAAAATCTGATAAGGACCACAAAGCTTTGAGAGTATCAGGAAGATACACTCATCATCTGACTTCATCTTTCTAGCAACCTGTAAAATAGATCGAAGAGACTTGAACTTCATCAGGAAGTCCTCAATGCTGGTGAATGAATCAGGTACCAAGGAGGTGAACTCTGCATCTATTTAGAGGACCCTGAACTAATTCATTGTGCCAAATAAGGTGCAAAACTTGTCCCACATATCCCTGGGTGTGGTCAGACCATCCAGGTGGAACAACAACCCATCTGAACCATTCAGGGCAATGAGGCCCATTGCCTCATCCATCCTATTCATGTGCATAAGAGCCTCATAAGGCCTTGATAGAACAGGCTGAACCACATCCAGGCAGGACCATAAACCTCATGACATGATGATTCTGGTCATTTGTGGCTTCCATGTGTGGTAGTTATGTGGAGTTAGAATGGTAATGGATGCGTCTGACATTGAGAGAATAAGATAGAAGAAGAAGGGTCTCTCTGAATTGAAAATGCAAAAATAAATATGCACCCCCCCACACACTATCAAACTAACTCTCGTACACCACAAATTGAAGAAAAAAATATAAAGAACCAGAGAAAAACCTGAGTTTTCAAAGCAGAATAGGAGCACAAAAGAAGGTGCGTCTTTGACTAAAAAACTAGCAAGAAAATGGAAAAATTAGGAAATGAGACCTAAATGAGAGCGACAGGCTCAGAAAGATCTTTTTGATGATATATAGAAGTCAAAAATCTGAGTCTGTATGAGCCCTGTACAGCCAAAAAGGGACAGATACCCCCAAAACACAAGGTCACTGGAAAAACACAGTCCCGGGAAATAATTTGACGGCCATATGGCTGTCATGGGACATCTAGCAGGGCAGAGGTGGCTGGTGGGCAGCGACGATGGTGGAGGTCGCGGCCGGGCTGGGCGGTGGAGGCGGTCGAGCGGGGTGGCGGTGGCAGCCAGGCGGAGCGATGGTGTCAGCGGGTCCCGGTGGCGGTGCGGTGGCCGGCGGGTGGCGCGCGGGTGGCGTGGCAGTGGTGTCAGGGTGGCATGGTGGCGACGCGCTTTGGTAGCCCCAAAAATCTTTTAAAAATGTGATTTTTTTATTTTTTTATTTTGCCTCGATTTTTGTGTCGTACGACCCTAATAGGCCAAAAAAAATTCTCCAGAGGTCACTGTGACCAAATATGTCAAAATTTATATGTATTTTGACTCTCTCAAGCCTTCTGAGCATGATGGTGGAGTCCATTTTGGCTCAAATAGCTCCAAAAAATAGTGCCTCCTTAGAAATGCAAAAAAAACACTAGAGAGGTTGTGGCTATCATCTTCGAATCGCGGCTTCAAAAAACCTTCAAACCAGGCAGCAGTAGGGTGGCTCTGATACCATGTAGAAACTGAGAAATATAGCTTCGACTTCCAAGACCAATCTGCATGCAAAATACCTATTACAAAGAGTGAAGAAAAGGACAGAAAAAGAAGAAACCCTTTTGTGCTCAAAAAGTGAGAGCTCAAAATGTATTCAGAGAGTATCCAAAAACAATTACAAGAATTCAACCTTAAAGGTGAATGAAACCCTAAAAAAGTAAAAAGGCTAACCTAAGAGAAAGCTTAAGTGAAAAATAGAGTACGACTAACTTAATAATTAATATCAACATGATATAATTAATAAGTGAGGAAAGCTATATACTCTAATAGCATACTCTCATACGTCATACATTGTTCGTACACATCTATCAATCTCGCATGCTCCTGTTATAACCAGTCTTTTTGAGACTTCAATTGAAACATATGTTGACATCAATGAAAAAACATGAATGTCAACACCTCAAACAAAAAAAATTCCAACAATATCCCCCTTTTGCATTGATGGAAACATATGTAAAAATTCATCAACCCAAAAGTAGCTTTCTTAATACAATCTTATCAATATCCTCTTCACAGCTCCCCCTAAGATAGTAGGGATTTTTCACATAAATCTCTCCCCCTCTAAAATAAATGGAAAAGGGTACCATAATTATTTTCCTTCTCTGTAAAACCCATAACCACAAGATGTATCTTTTTCAAATCTTCATGCATGCAACAAATCAAGTGCTTGATCATTCAAATATGTTTTGTAGTGTTCCTGTGATCACTCCTCCTGTGGAGTTGATCGAAGCATCAAGTCTAGTGAATATTATAGCTCTGAAAACTACTAGGCTGATACATTCTTGCATCATATATTAATTATAAGGAGGAGTTCTCACCCCAAGCATACTTTGAGATACTCAAAGGCATATTTTAGCAAATATTTAGTGAATATATCTATTATTTTCTCCTTTGTACTAATGTATTCCAATATGACTTCCTTTTCTACAACCTTGTATCTCAAAAAGTGATACTTGATTCAAATATGTTTATTTTTTGAATGCATAACACGATTCTTTGACATGTTCACTATGCTTATATTATCACAATGTATAACTATTGGCTCTTCAAAGGTTATTCTGATATCCTTTAGCATTTGTTTCATCCAAACAATCCATGTGCAATTTATAGCAACAACTACATACTATGATTCAACATGAGATTGAGCTATACAATCTTGCTTCTTACTTAACCATGAAACCAACCTATTACCAAGAGAAAATGCACCACCACTAGTTCTCTTTATATCCTCAACACTTTCTACCCAACCTGTATCAGTATAAGCATACAGTGTAAAAACATCAGAATTTTCATACCATAATCCATATTCCAATTTTCTTTTTAGATATCTAAATATTCTCTTAACTGCAGCAAGGTGAATCTCCTTAGGAACATCTTGAAACCTCATAAGAATTCCAACTACACTAGTTATGCCTAGTCTAGTGTGAGTTAAGTATTGCAAACCTCCAATCGTGGACCTATATTTTTCTGAAAGATATTTTGAGACTCATCAATAGTAGTAAGCTTGCAACCAATTTCCATAGGTGTACCAATAGGTTTACAATATTCCATTCATAACTTCTTTAGAAATTCCCTAAGATACTTGGTTTAACACATAAAAATGCCATGTTCATCTTGATTAATTTACAAACCAAGGAAGAAATTCATTTCACCAATCATAGACATTTTAAATTCACTTTTCATCTCTTCAGTAAATTTCTTGCTCATTTCATCATTGCATCCAAAAATAATGTCATCCACAAATGCTTCAATAATCAAGATTTCATCTTCACTAGTTCTTAAGTACACGTTACTATTTGCACTACATTTTCTGAAACCAAGATGTAATAAATACCTATCTAACCGATCATACCATGCTCTAGGTGCTTGTTTCAATCTATACAATGACTTATTTAACCTACAAACCTTATCTCTATCATATGTCAACGGAAAACCATCAGGTTGCTCAATATAGATTTCTTCTTCTAGACCACCATTCAAAAATGTAGGCTTCACATCCATCTGATATACTCTGCAATATTTATGTACTTCATAAGAAAGGAACAATCTTACTTCTTCTAGCCTAGCAATAGGGGCACATGTTTCTTCAAAATCTATTCCACCCTGTTGTGAGTAGCCTTTGCAAACCAATCTAGCCTTATTCCTTTAAACCATTCCTTCTCCATTCATTTTGTTTATGAAAATTCATTTAGTCCCAATCACATTCTTATCCTTATGTATAGGAACTAATTCCCAAGTGTTTTTTTTCTCTATCTGATCCAATTCTTCCTGCATTGTATTAATTCAAGATTCATCTTTACAAGCTTCATCATTAGTCTTAGGTTGTACTTGTGAAATCAGAAAAAGTTGATTCCTAATCTTAGATCTTGTCATCATTCCCTTAAAAATATTACCAATATTCTAATTTTCAAGATGATTTCTCTGAACATACTTTGGATTCTCAGGAGTTTTATTAGGTCCATTCAAACATACCTCAATTTCACTATCAATCTCATAATTTTGATTTTCCTCTTGTCTAGCGGAAAACTCCCTATTCTCTAAAAGTTGTTCACAGTTATACATTCTTGTAGACACCCTAAAATGGACATACTTGTGACTTGACATAAAAAATAAAAAAAATTCATCTATTAATTAACGGTTTTTTAATCATTAATTAATCATCTATTTTCTTCTAAATTCATTTCATCTATTAATTAATGGTTTTTTAATTGTTAATTAATCACCTATTTTCTTCTAAATTCATTCCCCAAATCATCTAATCAAATTACAAAAAATTATTAAATAATTAATTTTATTTAATTAATTAACCTTAATTGATTAATTTCCATTAATTAATTAATTAAAATCAATTTCCTAAAGTTTAAATTGAAATATTTAAACTTACTAATTAAATTAATTTCAATTGAATTAATTTAATTTCATTCAAATAATGCAATTCTAAATCAAAAAGAATTCAATTATCTTGCATGTTGAAAACTTTAAATTCAAAAATGAATTAAATATTCATTTTTTTATTGGTGATAGTTTTTTTTTCATTAATATGTAAAAAGGTAACATCATTGCCATACTTGGCTCTCGAATACATTTATGCAAAAAACATCATTGCATTCTACTAGCTACTTCTAAGGTCATTTATGTGTAACATACAATATATCAATCTGGTTTTCTATTAACAGAAAAAATAAAAGAAACTATTGTCCCACTAACTAAATCACTTGGTAGCCTCCTCTTTGGTGAAGTTACCAAAGGCACCACCTTTCTCCAGCAGGGCCCTGACGCGGATCATACCCTCAACCATCCCGGTTGTTCCTGCAGCCTCCTCCTCTCTAGCCTTCTGAGCTGCATTGGCCTTTAAGCCCCTTCTGGTGACTGGCAACTGGCATCGAATGTGTGGCCTTCCATCCTCTCCCACATCTACGGTGGACTTAATGGGTGTCTATTTATTTTTTCGCCTCCCCGTGAGCTCAACTTCAACCTTCTCCTTCACCTATGTCTTTCTTCTCTCTAGGGAAGCCTTCAGATCCTTCCAACCACTAAGGGCCCGTGCTAAATGGACATCCTTAGGGATGGTTTTTTACCATAGCACAAGTGGCTGTAGACCTCTGCTTCCACATCCCACCATGTGAAATGGCTTGTCGCCCATGTGCAAACCCAACCCCACCTCCACCTGCTAGATGATTTCCTCCACTCCTTCTACCCATTTGATCACCATGCATTGTTGAACCACCCATCGCACTTCTTCTTTTGACTCCGCAACCAGGAGCCCGAGGGAAAAAAAAAAAAAAGGGATGAAATGTCCAAATTTTTTCTTGGTTTCCACTAATTCTGCAGGTAGTGCTCCCCAAACATTTCCCTAATTTCTGCCCAAAAGTCTTCTCCATCCTCCATGAAGATATGACTCAAACCGTTCATCGTAATGGGTCCTTCAAAGGTTGGGATTTGGCATGTGGTGGAGAGGGAGAAATTGGCCTCCATTCTGCGCTAATGTTTTCTTTTCCGGTTTTCAAAATGCTGCATTTCCTTCTTCTCGGGTGGCTTTAACTTGCTATTGAAGTCTCTAGAGGCCAATGATGTTGTCATCATATTGTCATCCCTCTCATCCTTTCTCATTAATCCCTTTTGTACTTTCTCAGCATTCACTTAATGGGAAATATTGGCTTGCGAGATCATGCTTCAAAAATGCTTGTGCTCACACGTATCCTCCTTGCCATCATTTCCTTGCTTTGTAGTGTGCAGAGCTGCTACATGCTTTTGGTGGCTTGAATCTTCCATCCTTAGTTTTTACTATCCTCAGTATCCCCTGACTATGGTTTCCTTCCTTGATATATTTATTGACCTCTATATTTCAACTCTAAAGTCTTCGAATAGTTCAAATTTGTTTTCAAGTGAACCATTAGCACCAATATTTGAGAGTTTATTCGCCATCTCATTTTCCACTCTCGACACCTGTGAGACTTTGAAGTATTTGAATTCTCCCACCAAGTTCCTGACTCATCTTATATTTTTATTCAAATACCAAGTATCCATTTGACCTTTGGCAATCCCATTTACTACCAGGAGTGAATCTCCTTCCAAATGAATTCTCCTAATCTGTAGTAATCTCGCCATTAGAATGGCCTCAACAGCTGCCAAACATTTGGCCTCGTTGTTAGTTCCATTTCATAGCCTTTTGGCCCCTAAAGCCATTATTTCTCCCTTCTCGTCCTGGGCAATATATCATATCCCTGATATTCCAGGGTTGTCGTGTGAGGCGCCATCAAAATTTATTTTGACTCATCCAGGGGATGGGGGTTGCCAGTTACTCATACTGCCTTCCTCGACCCAATTCGGAGGATGGACCCTCCCATTCCCATTAATGGGTATGTATTTCACCCATGGCCACTGGCATTGCACCAGCATGTCAGCCCTGGTGAAAGGGGTCTTATTAGCATTAGTCTGTGCCACCGCATTGGACACCAACTCTGACACTGCTACTTCAAATCATGTTAAAAACCTGTCTACTGATTTAGCTTTTCCTGAGAAGATTCTCTTATTCCACTCATTCCAAATCAACCAAATTGTACTAGATGGGAGAACATGCCAATTATCTTCCAATGATGATAGTCCTTTTGGGTTTGGCCATGAGGTTAGCCATTCACTAAGTTTGCATGGTATGGGGCCCTGCTAGTTCAGTTTTCCCAGCCCAAATCTCCAAACTTCTTGTGAGAATTCATAATTTAGGAATAAGTGATCCATAGTCTCTTCTGATTTATTACATAGGGCACATCTAAAGGTTCTTGCGAATCTTATATGCATAATTTGATCCCCTATGAGGGCTCTCTCATTCCCAGCTAGCCATGTAAATACTACTGCTTTGGGCAAACAGTCTTTCCTCCAGCAAACATTTTCTTCCCACTCCACCTTTCGGCCTTCATTTTATAACAAGGCATGGACAATTTTTACCGAGTACTAGATGCTTTTTTCTCCTACCCAAACTACTTCATCTTGATCCTCAAATGCGATGACCATTCGACTACTCAAAACTTTCCTCAGAGTCTCTTGATGTTCCTCTGAGAGTCTCAAATCCATTGTCTCCTTCCATTTGAGTTCCTGACCCAAATCAACAGAGATTAGATACAAAAAAATTCTTACCTTAGTTCCCCACTCTCTTTCCATTTCCAAGATGATCTGGTGTGGTATTCCTTGGGCCAAGACCGGCTACCCATCCCAAGAATCCTGCCAAAAGGAGGCTTTCCTACCATCTCCAATTTTCCATGATAGATGATCCGTTATTACTGGTCTACACATTATCAAAAAGTTCCACAAGGCTGACCCTCTGGGTGGATTATTGATCATGAAAATTCTCTCCTGGTTTGCAAAGTCTAGGTATTTGGCTTGCAGAACTTTAACCCATCATTTCTCTGATTTTCTATACATTTTCTATACCAACTTGGCACCCATCGCCTCATTAGTCAATTTTCAGTTTCTGATTCCAACACCACCACCACCTTTTTTTTGACAAACTCTATCCCAAGACATTAAGGGGATTTTGTCATGATCCTATGCGTCATTCTATAGGAATTTGCATTTTTTTTGTTGTATACTTTTAATCATTTTAGCTGGGATTTTGAAGCATGCCATTGGATAGATAGTCATTGTCAAGATTATTGTTTTTAATAATAGTAAACGCCCTGCCAAGGTAAGCCATTTAATCTTCCATCTGTCCATCTTGGCTTGGCATCTATCAACCAATTCCATAAATAGCTCTTCTTTATCTACACTAGAAAAGAGGGGAGTCCCCACAAATTTACCTGGGAGTCAGCCAATATGTACTCCAAGAACTCTAGCAATATCTCTTTGAGATCCGGGCTCCGTTCCAAAGCAAAAACTGTGGATTTTTGCCAGTTGACATTTTTCCTTGATGTCACACTGTAGGTGTCTAGGAATTTTTTCATCACCATGGTTTCCTGCATTGAGGCCACCCCGAAGTGACAGGGGTCATCTATGAACTGGGAGTGGGATGTAGATTCAGTCCTCATGCAATCTCAATTCCTTTCCACATACCTTGGGATTTTTTTCTTGAGATAGCCCTCCCAAGCACTTCAGCTAGGATAATGAATAGGAAAGGTGAGGTGGGGTCACCTTGTTAGATTTCGTGTGTCATTTCAAAGAATCCTTGGGGGATACCATTGATTGAAATCAATGCTCAGTAGGAGCCAATCATTCCTTTAATCTATTGAACCCATTTTTCATCAAAACCAAATTTCCTTACTATCTCAATTAGGAATCCTTTTTCCAATCTGTCATACACCTTTTTGATAACAATTTTCAAAAGCATTTTCCTCTACTTACTAGCTTTGGCCGAATGGATTGCTTTGTGAGATATTATGATTCCATCCACTATGTTCCTATTAGGAGTGAAGCCGCTCTGTTCCCAAGAAATAAGGCACTCCAGTATTGGCTTTAAGTGATTTGCTGCTACCTTTGTGATGATTTTATAAATCATGTTGCAGAGTGAAATGGGTTGAAACTCCTCAAATGTATTGGGTTTCTCTTTCTTGGGAATTAAGGCCACCATCATATTGTTTAAATCCTTTAAAATGAATCCTTTAGATCCTTTTAAATGAATCCTTTGGATCTGGACTATTCCACCACTGTAAGTAGCTCCGGTCCTAAAGTCTCCCAAAAATTTTGGTAGAAAAAAGCTTAGAAGCCATCGGGTCCCGGTGCCTTTCTCCACCCATTCCAAAAATCACCACTTTTAGTTCTGATAAGGACACTGGGGCAGTAAGTTTATGATTTTCCTCCAGTTTTACCATCTTTAGGATGACTAGAAGGAGTTCTCTTTGGGCCCTATTGTCATTAGCCCCTTCCTCGCCCCAGAGGTTGGAGAAAAACTCAACAGCCTCCTGGTTGATATCCGCACTCTCCTCCATAAGATTGCCATTAGCCATCTTGATAGCTAGGATTCTAATCACACTTCTTTTGACCTTTACCAAGCTGTGGAAGAACTTTTTGTTTTTTTCTCCTGCTTTGAGCCAAATCTCCCATGATTTCTGTCTCCAATACACTTTCTCTCTCTATAAAATTTCATTGTATCTACATAGTAGGTATTTTTCTGTTAGGAAATCTACCTCGTCCATACCTTCATTTTGGAATTTTCAATTTAAGACTTCCAGCTGCCTTTCAAAACTTAGTTTTTCAACAAAGATATCACCAAAATGTGTCCTAATCCATATTTTCATTTTTTGCTTAATAAAACCTAGTTTCTTACAGAATTGGAAGGTCGAGTTCCCATCTTCTTTTGGGGCTGAATTCCACCATTTAGTCATCATTTCCTTGAATCTCGGTTCTTGTAGCCACATTTTTTCCATTTTGAAAGGGCACCGGGGAGGTATCCCATCCTTGTGAAACATTAGTGCCACCGAGAAGTGTTCTGATCATGTCACTCCCAAGATTTGAGCCTCAAAAACAAAGGGAAGTGTGTTCCAACTTCCTGCCAGGAAAAAACTATCCAACTTCTCCACAATTTTAGAGAAGCCTATTATCCTATTAGTCCAAGTGTAGTTTCCTCCTCCTGCTATCACCTCCCACAACCCATTTTTAACTACAAAATTTTGAAAATCTATTTGGATCATTCTCAGCCTTCCCCTGCCATCCCGCTTATCTGAGTGAACAAGGGTTGCATTAAATTCCCCTACAATGATTTCCACTTGCTTCCCTCGGCCATCCAGATCCATATAAATTTCTTCCAAGACCCATCTCTTATCCTCTATTTTGACAGGGCCATAGACATTGAATAAAAAGATTGAAACATTAATATTAAATGGACTAACCTTGGCTAGTTGCCAGAATCTTTCCTTAGCGATTTCTTCCACCTTAACTAGGTGAGGGTTCCAAATGATCCCTAAGCCACCTGAGGCACCGAATGCATCAACAAAAAAACTAGACCATTTTTGTCTGACTCCGAACACCTTTGCTACATTTTCACCATCTAACTTAGTCTCTTGGATACACACAATATCGGTCTTCACTTGATCAAGACCTCTCTTGATCCAGGGTCTCTTGTCAGGGGCATTGCAGCCCCTGACATTCCATGTTAGGAGCTTCATGGCTGCCCAGAAGGGAATAATTCCCTTCTGGATCAAAGCTTATTTTTCCCCTTTGTGTTACCTGCATCTTCCAGTAACTTCTGGTTTGATTTTCTCCCTCTCATTTTCTGACTTCCAAGATTGACTTTTGTCATTTGCGACTTTGTTTTCTTGATTGATCGGTGCTCCTTTATGAAAACTTCCTCATTGAGTCCCAAAGGATCTTCTTCTTGATATTTGATGAGCATAGTCTTCAAATTTGTCGCAGAGCTTTCTGACCACTGTGTCACAAGGGACATGTTTATGTCCTTAAAATCACCGCTAAGCCCTTCCTGGTTGCAACTCTTTTCTACATCCAAACCCACTCCTTCCTCCTTCAGCATTGCTTCCTAACCCATGTTCTCCATTTGTGGTGATATCATCATCCCAGCAAGGATGTCCTTTATTATATTATTGGTTTTCTCAAGCTCTATTAGGGTTGTCTCCGCTTCCTTCCCATTAGATCCTCTCTCTACACTAGTCCCCACCCGAGGTACACTTCCATTCACTCATGTCTCATAGGAATCTATAGTAGCCACTTGTGTGTTTTCTTCTTGTTTATTTTTGGTTAATGTCCTTGTATGGTTCTCAGGGGTCAGGATTAGACAGGCTAATATATTCTCAAGGTTGTTAACTTCTTTTCCCTTCCCTTTGTGCCTTACTAAGAATTCTTCTACCTTATGCCCCCATTCCTTGCAATCTTTACACTTGTCCACTGTTTCTTCAACCTCTATTTCCTACCACCAGTATCCTTCAGTTGTGCGGACTTCCACCGCATGTGGAAAAAGTGGGTGTGGTTTCCATAGTAAGCAAATCCTAGCATACATGCAATAGTCCTTTTTATCCACCGCTTCATCCACTTTGATGAATTTTCCCAGTCGATCACCGACCCTTTGGGAGCCAAGTTTGATCTTTAGGTTGTTGAAACCCTTCCTTGCGACTGGAGAAGATTCTCACTGAGCCCCATTTGTTTTTTTGTGCGCCCAGCTAAGCCCATTCAGATCATGTTCTATTAGTAGCTCTCTTTCCAGGAATCGATCGCTTGGCAGGTGGGAACCACGGCCATCTTGGGTCACACCTATCAAAACCCTCTCTCTGCCATCCCTCGTGCCTGGTTCAAAACCCTAATTTGTCTCTCCTCCACCGCTCCGCCATCATTTTTTACATGGGGTGAATTAAATATTCATTTATCTTCAAAGAGATAACTTTAATTAGATCACATGGGTTACACCACCCACCTCTTCAGTTCACATGGTTTTCTCCACCCACCTCTTCAGTTCTAAAAGGTAACTAAAAATTAGCTCTTTAGTTAACCAAACTCTATCTCCTCTCTCTTAGTTGAAGAGGTGAAGTTTACTGATGGCTTCTCCAGATCCCTTTGATCTCAACCATTCATCTTCCTATCTCTGGGATTGATCTCAACCATTCATCTCATTCTTAATTCTTATATAACAAATCCTTCATAACCATTTGAAGCTAACATGCATCATTACTATGTCAAATTGGTTCGAGCATCAAGCTATTTTGCAATCACAAAGCAATTCAATATCATATTCTCGACGCTCCTAAGTCATAAACACTGTCCACACCAATACTGAGCATCACAAATAGAGTTTCGGAAGGAGTAGAGAGATATAATAGAAGATTCAAGAAATTGGGTTTGCATTCATTTGTTTTCCTCTTATTTGCTTGTATATTTTATTGATTCGTAGTTTTTCTATTAGTATCTTGTTTCTTATCAATTTCCCCCATTGCAAATCGGTGCTACTAACTCCTTGTTGATTCGAGAGTGTTACATATTTTGATTCATTGTGTACATTTTGGTGAACCAGACATGAATCAAATAGCCCAAATATCACTTCCAGATGATAGACAGTACTTTTTGGCCTCTGCCGTATGACTGAAGATCTTCCTTTTTGTTAATTTTTCAATATCATTATAATTTCACAATCATCGATATTTTGTCGCAATTGATGAACTTTGCTGCAATCGATTGTTTTAATGTCGCAATTGATCTGTGGGTTTCGCAATCATTTTTTGTAATCTTTAAACTTTGTTTCTGGTATTTTGCCACAATCTCCAAGGATTTTGCCACAATTGCCAAAAAAAATTCGTAATCACCAAAAGTTTGCCGCAATCACCAAAAGTTTGCTGCAATCGCTGAAAGTTTGCCACAATCGCTGAAATTTTTCCGCATTCACCGAAACTTTGCCACAATTGAGGGAAGGTATTTATGTTTTGCAATTATCAGCTTCTAAATTTTTTTTTGAAATATTTAAAATATAATATTTAAGTCTAAGTGACATATTACCTTTCTTATACTTTAAGTTATATTTTAAATATATACTTCTAAGATGTTTGAAAGTGGTATCAGATCTCTAGGAGTTAAATTACAAAATCAAGATTTTGGAAGATTTTAACAAATTTCAAAATCAAGATTTTGGAAGATTTTAACAAATTTCAGGATTCAGCATGTGTTACTAACCTTGTTGTTTCAGCTTGTGGCGTTGGAAACAGATTTAACAAAGCAACTAAAATTAACTCATTTGTTATTTTAGTGCTTAAAAAGAACATTGTATGCCAAACATCACAAATCTCACTTTTCCAATTTGGTGCTTAGAATTGACATGGTGGTTAACAATTGAACAAAGACAAAAAAATCTTTCAATTTGGTGTTGTACGTGGTATCAAAATTTGTAACACTCTCAATTCAACGAGGGGTTAGTAGCACTGATTCCCAATGGGAGAGATCGATAAGAAACAAGCTACTAATAATGAAACTACGAATCAATAAAATGTACAAGAAAATAAGAGGAAAAGAAATGAATGCAAACCCAATTGCTTGAAGCTTCTATTGTCTCTCTCTACTCCTTCTAAAACGTTGTTTGTGTGATGCTCAGTATTGGTGTGGGCAGTTTCTATGACTTGGGAGCGTCAAGAATTTGATATTGAATGTGTGTGTGATCGCAAAATGGCTTGATGCTTGAACCAATATGAGAGAGTAATGGCACATGTGAGCTTGAAATCTTGGATCCTTCAAATGGTTATGAAGGGTTTGTTATATAGGAATTGAGAATAAGATGAACAGTTGAGATCAATCCCAGATATAGGAAGATGAGCGGTTGAGATCAAAAGGAATTGGAGAAGCTATCAATAAACTTCACCTCTTCAACTAAGAGAGAGGAGATAGAGTTTGGTTAACTAAAGAGTTAATATTGAGTTACCTTTTAGAACTAAAGAGGTGGGTGGGTGAACTGAAGAGGTGGGTGGAGTAACCCATGTGATCTAATTAAAGTTATCTCTCTGAAGATAAATAAATATTTAATTCATTTTTGAATTTAAAGTTTTCAACATGTGAGATAATTGAATTCTTTTTTATGTAGAATTGCATTATTTGAATGAAATGAAATTAATTTAATTTAAATTAATTTAATTGGAATAATTTAATTAGTAAGTTTAAATATTTTAATTTAAACTTTAGGAAATTGAATTTAATTAATTAATAAATGGAAATTAATCAATTAAGGTTAATTAATTAAATAAAATTAATTATTTAATTAATTTTGGTAATTTGATTAGATGATTTGGGAAATGAATTTAGAAGAAAATAGATGATTAATTAATAATTAGATAACCATTAATTAATATATGAAAATTAGTATTTTTAATGTAAGGTCACAAGTATGTGGATTTTAGGGTGTCTACATTTGCCCCTCTTTGATACAATGTGATTCATCACGTTGTGTCAAAGAATTTTCAGATTTGATCCTACCCCAGCTTGCCCCAGTGATAGCAGGTGGGCTATATATGCCCCCTCAACAAATTAAGCATAGAAAATGCGTCAGATGAGCATTAATTTATTGAAAATGTGAATCACTATATGATGATGACGAATGCATTCCTATGTTAGTTATGATGTTATTGATGATGGATGCATTGATTATATGATCTACTATGCACATGTTCACCAAAATGTACACATGGATCGAAATCTATAACACTCTTGATATCAACGAGGGGTTAGTAGCACCGATTCACAATGGGGGAGATCAATAAGAAACAAGCTACTAATAACGAAACTATGAATCAAGAAACTATACAAGAAAATAAGAGGAAAACAAATGAATGCAAACCCAATTGCTTAAAGCTTCTATTGTCTCTCTCTACTCCTTCTGAAATGGTGTGTGTGTGATGCTCAGTATTGGTGTGGGTAGCGTCTATGACTTGGGAGCGTCAAGAAATTGATATTGAATGTGTGTGTGATCGCAAGATGGCTTGATGCTTGAACCAATCTGACAGAGTAATGGTGCATGTGAGCTTGAAATCCTAGATCCTTAAAATGGTTATGAAGGGTTTGTTATATAGGAATTGAGAATGAGATGAATGATTGAGATCAATCCCAAAGATAAGATGATGAACGGTTGAGATCAAAGGGAACAGGAGAAGCTATCAATAAACTCCACCTCTTCAACAAAGAGAGAGGAGATAGAGTTTGGTTAAGTGAAGAGCTAATTTTGAGTTACCTTTTAGAACTGAAGAGGTTGGTGGAGAAACCCATGTGAACTAAAGAGGTGGGTGGAGTAACCCATGTGATCTAGTTAAAGTTATCTCTTTGAAGATAAATGAATATTTAATTCATTTTTGAATTTAAAGTTTTCAACATGTGAGATAATTGAATTCTTTTTTTTTTAGAATTGCATTATTTCAATGAAATTAAATTAACTTAAATAAAATTAATTTAATTGGAAGAATCTAATTAGTAAGTTTAAATATTTTTAAACTTTAGGAAATTGAATTTAATTAATTAATTAATAAAAAATAATCAATTAAGGTTAATTAATTACATAAAATTAATTATTTAATTAATTTTGGTAATTTGATTAGACGATTTGGGAAACAATTTAGAAGCAAATAGATGATTAATTAATAATTAGATAACCATTAATTAATATATGAAAATTAGTGTTTTTAATGTAAGGTCACAAGTATGTCCATTTTAGGGTGTCTACACCTACAAGCTTGCCTTCTTTTGAAGCATTTTCTATTTCAATTTCATGATTAATTCCAATCAGGGGTTTGACTTAGGAAAACCCCTTTCCACAACATTTTTCCTCTTTTTTGTGTGCAAGAGATAGGTGGTGTCGCTGCGGAAGAAGCTACAGACAGGTTCAATAGAGGGTTTCAGTTTGGCAATACAACAAAACTTGCAGGGTTTAAGGCGTGTTTGACATGACCCAGACCTCCAACTCACCCCTAACCATCAAAGGCACCCTAGACATCCCACTTTAGGCTGAAATTTTGTTTATAGGTTCGTCTATTCCTATGTTTTCCAAATCGAGTCTTAGAATTAGGTTTTGTATTTGTTAACTGTTTATATATAAAGAAAACTTTCCCCTCTTTCCCTAGCCCTAGATCTTACATTCTTCATTTCAATTTGCATAGTCATACTCCATTTAGCAAAGAATCATTGGATCCACTTAGTGCTTGAGCCTTCTTGAGCCTAGTGGAACATCTTCCTTCCAATGTAAGAGGAAATAGGCCTAAGCCTCCTAGTTTTCCCATTCAAGCTAGTGAACACTATTTTCTACCTTACACTTGGATTTGAAAGTGTTTCAGGATCCTTGTCAATTATTCGATGATTTTTCTTGTAAGTTGTGCTTTTGAGTGAGAAAGATTAGTCTAGTGTATAACTTAGTGAGATCCTAGATCTCCTCATTATTTTTCCTAGTGAGTGAGTAAACCTAAAGTTTGGATGTTGTTTGTCTCTTGTTTAGTTTTAGGGATGAGATAATCCTTTTGTTAGTGAAAAAGAGGCATTATGATATAGTAGCTAATCACCACCATTGCAATGAGGTTTTCATACAACAAGGTTGAAACTTCCACTGGTGTAATCATACTTTGAGCATTGACATCGCTTGCTCCAAATGTCATTGAGTTGTGTATTGATATCTCTAGTATATATGTATACATTGTTGCACATTTGTGACACATAGTATAATAATAATAATAATAAATTATTCATTGTCCATCAATGTCTTGAATTAAAGAAGGGCATAACAATTCTTAAACTTGTCATTTTTTATTTTCGCTTTCCTCTTGGCTTTTAATTCCTTTGCATGCTAAGTCTCCAACAACCTTCAATTCTTATACCAAATATTTCTCTCTTGGACCATTAGTTTATTACACTACTTTTAATGGTAATATTCACATGTGATTCTACATTGGCTCTATAATTGAGGTTTTCATTTGCACACAAACATGTCTCTAGTACTTATCTATAACCTATAAGTAACATAATAATTTCTACTTTTTTCTATAGTTTACCTCTATTAATAATCATTGTACAAAATTCAATTCAATCCTTAGTGTGATATTATGCATCAGATTTACAATGACTACATAGAAAAAACATTTGGAGAGTTCCTATGTGTATGGCCAAGAACACCACATTTTCTTCATTGTGATTGGCTTCCAAGGAATGATCCAATACCTCTTCCATGACTCTTCCTCAATAGCCTTGGTTTCAACCTCCAAAAATTATCCCCCATAGATCAAGTTATGACCACTATATGGAAAACATTCATAGCCTTGTTCACTACTCAATGAATTTTGTATCATTCGTGTACTTATACACATCCAAATTAACACTTAAAGTGGAACATTTTGGGAATTCTTCTAACCCCTAGATGTCTTAGGTCGAGATGTCAAACCTTGCACATTACATCAACAATAACACGACAATCTATTATGTTGTGTTGATCTCTTGCACACTTTGCACCGAGTAGATTCTTTGATCTATTTTCACTTTTACCACAAAAGGCAAGACTTCATGTCGTGACATTTATCACATACAAAATTTGTAACTTTAACAATCCTTTGTGGACAATTGTTCTTGCTATGTAAAATTTGACAAATGGGCACATAAGGTAGCTTAATGTGAATAAAATACAATTCAAATTTCCATTACAATCATCATCACATTCTGTTTCTACCAAATATTGCATTCACCTTTCTATTTAAATCAATTTGCATGTTGACAAGGATATTGTTGGAGTACCTTGCTACTAAAATTGTTGACAAAGTGAAGTTCATGAAGTTACTAAAGTTATAGTCATAACTATTATATTTCCACAATCCATAGGGATGCTATGCAAGATTTTGATGATAAAATTTGTTCACACAATCTAATCCAGAAACTTGCATTTTGTTGTAATCATTGTTGAGGTCGTCCTTTTTGGTAACAAAGACATTGGTTTTTGCAGAAGTCCTTAGATGTGAAAGATGCATAGATAAATACTAAGTGACTCATGCAAAAGCTAACAAAGTCATAGAGAAGCATAAGTAACGTTATAAATTCTCGTACAATATCACACTCATTTGGGGCTCAATTTGGTGGGTTTCCCTCATGCCATTGCCAGATAACTCATTGTGCTCATTTCATGGCCAAATCTGGAAACCCAACACAATCTTGAGCTCACTAACCAGATTTCAAGCCCAAATAGAAAGACTATGGCATTGCACTCTATGGTACACAGCACTAGTACCCAACCATTTTGGGCCAAAATTTGCACCACTAAAAGTCGTGAAGATGTTGAGCATGAAAGTGCTCCCAATTTTGAATTCTTTTAAATTATCAACACATTTCATGAGGTTGAGTTTGAATACAACCCTCACCCCCTCATTTGACTCAAGTAAATCTCTCATCTCCTAATTCATTTCTCATCAAGCAATTTTCAATTGGGCAAAGAAATTAGGCATCTTCAAGGTAGTGAAGGAGAGATCAAGCATTCAAGCTAGTATCCATGATCAAATTTATGTGTTTCCTCTATGAGTGAAGGCATGCATGAACTCCTATTATGAAGCTTTAGGGAAATGAGATGAAATCAAAGGTACAATTAGTCAATTCAGCATTTCCTTAAGGTTTTCAGTCATTACCTTATCAAGGGCACACTTTCTTTCTAATCATCATTGATGTACTGCAAGAAAATTCATACTTGGGGTTTGACTTAGGCAAGCCCCTATACAACCCAACACATTTTCCCTCTTGATTCTTTTTGTGTGTAGATTCCAAATCCTACTAAAAAGTATTGTAAATTCTTGAATAGCAGATTGAGACACACAGTTCCAAACTTTGAACATGCAAAAAACCCTAGTCACTGTCAATCTACTCCAGTGATTGACACTTTTTTGCTAAAATTTCGCGAGGACAATCTACAAGACATCCTAATCCAGAATCTAATCATGAAATTTGAATTAGACACCTTCGCTTCAGTGACACCTTTTGACATAGACTACCATTTTCAAGCACAAATTATAGACAAATGTAATTTTTACATCCCATTCCAAAATTGTCTTTAATTTTGCATTTATGTTCTATATCTTATAGCTTATGCTGATTTTGGTCAATTTCTTAACATTCTACCCAGTTCTTGCATCATTTCTTGTCTTAATCATAACCAATCATATCAAATCAAAAAGAGGATCAATCAACCACATATTGGAATTGAATTTGGGCCTAATTGGTTGATTTCGTAATGAATTTGATGGGATTGGGAATGATTCCTAGTTTGCATGTTTAGACTAGTGAACACACACAAATCTCAACATTTCAACAAGATAACAAAGTGAGATGCCTCGATGCATATGTCACAAGCAAGCTTGTTTTCAAAGTTGCCAATGCTACCAAATTGCCCTAATGCAAAAATGAACTCATGTGGCTACAAAAGATGCAAACTATGTTTTTCTTTGGACAAAAAAGGTTAATTGAACATTACTTCTCCACTAAACTCCTTCAAGAATGCCAAAAATCAAGTCCAATTCTAGTAAGATAATACCAATTGCTTCCCACAAGATTTTCTTAGGCATTTAAAAGTGAATTTGAACTAGTTGCTATTGTGGAATAACTTGCTACTAGTACCTGACATGTTGTGCAAATTTCTACATAGGAGCATTTAATATTTGTGTGTCATGTGCAACACTTGAAACAACATCTTGTTGACCAGAATATTGAAATATCCACCTACCTCCTTGTGTACTCATTTCCTATGCAACTTCTATTCCTCAAGTCTAACAGCCTGATTGAATTCATCCACTTTGCATGGGTGCACTTGATATTATTTCCCTAATTTGCAAAGCAAAGTGTCTACTACTTGTGCATTCATTTTTCACACAACCTCCGCACCTAATGAGCCAACAAATTGTATATTCATCCCCATACCAATTTGCTTCTCAATTTCCATTTGTGTATAACTAGCGTGAGAACCTCCCTTGCATGTTGACATTTGACTTCCTCCTATCTTCTAGCTAAATATAGATCCCACCATCATAACTCAGTCCAACGAAACCTACGACAAACATGATAGTTGTAGATACACCACTCAACATGTGAATCAAAAACATACTAGAATTACTTGACTAAAATTTATCAACTTATAAGAAATCACTTGTTCTAACACAAAATCACTAGTACAATTCAAACTTCTTTCGCAATTAAAATTTCCAACCTCAATGTTTACTTGCCTATACTCTATTTATAAAACTTGCACAAGGATCTCCTACTATCAAAGGACTAGTTGGTATTGCCTCTAGCTACAAGTGTTGTCATCATCTAATATTATTATTCTATGTCATTCCAAAACATACTATGACATGTCCTCCCCATTCAACACCTTCACTCTTGTTTCTTATCACCTACACTAGTACCTGGTAAGAGTCCTCCCTACTCTTCTTGGGTACTCACAACTCCCTCTTCATCTAGGATCCATGGCAAAAAAATTTGTTGATTTCTTTCACAATATTGATGAAATCCTACTTCCTCTTCACTTGGTTCACGGCATCTTTTTATCATCCTATCAATCAAAAAATTATGCCAACAAATCCCTCTAACTTCCACATAGCTCACTAGTACCATGTAAACTTCTTAAGCAACTAATATTTACAACTTCAATGTTTACTTGTCAATACTCTATTTCTAAAACTTGCAGAAGGATCCACTTCTATCAAAGTAGAGTTGGCATTACTTCCTATTACACTCAATCGCATCATATGTTCTTATGTAATGTCATTCCAAAACCAACTATAAACATGTCCTTTACCATTCAGCTACGTTCACACTCTTACTAGATATAAGCTACATTTACAATTTTGATTTCCTAATTGATCAGTATTTTCTTAATCCATTACAATACAAATTCAAGGAAATTAACCTAGAAAGCACAAAGAAAATGAAATTCAGCTTACACGGGGCTGGTATAAGTGGATACTAAAACATGCAACAAATAGCTACCCATGACTTCCTACCCCAGACAAGAACTAATCCTGTCCATTTCACACCAACATGACTCTTATGATCTATCTTTTTACAAAGAGCACTTTCTTCTAAGATTCCTCAATCGATCTTGGCAACATGCAAATAACTATTCAAAGATTAACCCTACATAATGTTATGTACGTAAGAATAGAAAAGATATTCCCCAAACTAAAAGGAAACACACACACACACACATATATATGTATATTTACATATATATGTATATATATATATATATATATATATATATATATATATATATATGGTATTCCATGCAAAATAAATAAATTTTATTTGAGGTACCGATTGTATTTTATCCTAGTATAGGTTTATAGACTATCATATTCAGCTCAATTAAGAATGCTATAGATGCATAAATACCCAAGTAAATTGTACTATCAATCAAGAATAAAACTCAAGGTGAGATGCTATGTCACTCATGCTTAGAGTGTCAATGGTTAAAGTTCAATCAATGCAAACAAATTCATTTTTTAAATTCTCTAAAATGGAAATATGATTAGTGATACATTATTGAATTGAATGTGATAACAATATGACTTAATCTTGGTATAAGGATAAACTAATGTTACACTGAGCCATGAGAAAGAGGATAGGGAGACATCAAGACGAATTTCCTAGACAGGGGGACAAAGGGCCTAATTTTGGGGGAGTCAAGGGGATGGTGGCGGGGGGTTGTGTTGTACATATTATATACCATACATATAGTACTTGAACGCTAGTTATGAAAAGATGTATAAGACTATCAATCACAAAATAGCGAAATTGCAAATGCCAAATTCTAAATACTTGAACATAGAACATCAAATTAGTAATTAGAAATTAGAAATTAGAATACTAAATGAAATTTCAATTTGACAAATGAAATTGTCGAATTAGCAAATAGAATATTTCTTTTATATCAAAAATATCATAGAGATGATTACAATGAGCAGCGTGATATCAAAACAAGTACAAAATGTCAAAATGTAGTGAAGGGAGGCCTCCTATCATCCCTCAAGGAAAAATTTTCATCACTGGAACTAATCAACTCCTCGTGGTCAAGATCCACCAAACGAACACCAACCAATCTTGCATCTAAAGACACTAGACCCTCATCCTCATCAATATGTGATGGCTCCTCTAGCTCTACATCCTATCGTGTTGTTGGGCTCTCCTTGTAGGCATGTCTCTTTCCGTCAATGATACAAAAGGAATTATGTACAACCACTAGGTTCTCTGCTCTCACAGAGGTAAGTTTATCCCTCTTAAGAGAGTGGATGAAGCTATAAGAAGACCAATTCTTCTCTGCAACTTAATAACCAGAAACCTAAGATAGCAAATGAATATCTAGTGTTATAGTCTTTGATTTATGTCCATGAAAATTCCACCACAAAATCAGGTCCTCTTGTGCTATAGTTCTTATATTCACCTTTTCCGCATCTAAATAACTTGTAAGAGTGGAAAATCTTGTCCACTCAATGTGAATCTTGCTAGCAGTTTCAGCATCACACATCTTATAAATGCACCTGAGGAACCCTGCCTTCACCTCATCATCCTAAATTGGTGTAACTCTACCAAGCCTAAGCATGTACCACTTGTGAGTTTTCAATGTGTCCCATCCATGCTAAACCATTCGCCAATTGTGCTCATTGTAGAATACTAAAGTGGGGTTTTGTCACACAACAACCCTCATCTAGTCAAGCATAGAATCGATGCACTCATACCTCTCCAAGGGTAGGTGCATCCCCATACCCATATTTAATGAGCTTAAAAACTGGCGCAATGATAGAGACAGTGTATTCTGCATCACTCCAAAATACATCACTCTTCACTATCTCCTTCACCCTCTTCCCCTGCTCTGTTTTGGCCTCGACCCACGTCCAATTTCAATCATTCATCATAGCCATGAGTTGCAATGCCTCTTGAAACTTATGCATGCATATCTGGTCTCAAATCATTTCAAGAACTCCTTCGCAAAGCTTTTGAAGAGTGCATGTGAAGTATGGTGGTTGTAGATAAACGTCTACACATCTCTCACATGGTTGACCACTCCTCTGATCCAATCAATCTTCATCATGTCCTTGAGTGCATTGTTCATGGCATGCACACAGCATAGCGTCCACCAAATATGTATGTATGTTACCTCAATAACCTTACCTACATATCTGCACACATGTGTTGCACCTATCCTACTTGGACCGCATTTTGTGGCCCAACCTCAATAGCATCTGAAAGGACCTCAAACTGAAAATCAACATCTTTGTGATGCCCTGAACAATCATATGATGGTCCTCCCCTCGCCACCATCAACATCATCTCCTTATAATAAGGATATTGAGCTATACAAAATGGGATGCCATTGGCGAAGAACATTCCAACAACATGCATCATCTAACTGATCCTTGAGCTACACATTGAACAAAACAGCTATGGGGTTACTTTGCATCTTGTGTTTCCCCTTTCCCTCTTGTGATTAAGTCATAGCACTACGAGTGGATGAAGCTCCTGAGACTGGCCCTAACATCATTCCTACTCTCTAATGCAAGGTACAAGTAGAGAAACATGTCATTGCCCCTGCATCTACTGAATAATCTGAACCTTATTCCTACTAAACAAAGTAATAGGTATTTTAACTATAGTGTCTTCAGGAACACCTCAAAGCTT
The DNA here is from genome assembly GCA_018584345.1 of Thuja plicata. NCBI lineage: Eukaryota > Viridiplantae > Streptophyta > Pinopsida > Cupressales > Cupressaceae > Thuja > Thuja plicata. The sequence goes on along the minus strand of MU227537.1, from coordinate 938,612 downwards.
GTTGAACTTAATTTTGTAGTGGATATTTTCAATCTCCTTCAAAAATTTACATGGACCCACACCTCTTCCTGTCCAAAAGAGAAAGGTTGTATTAACTCTACTAATACTCCCAAACCATTCTAGATTACAAATGTTGTATTTCCATTTCCTTGTCCTACCACTTATTAGCGTTGGGTTGTTATTCTTGTTGCAAACTATTATGAGAGGGGACTGGGGATCATAAGGACCCCTAGAAAATTGTGTCAAAAGCTCGAAGGGGCAATCTTAAGCAACTAGTGCACTAGCCATGAAAATAATTTAGCCTTCCATATCAGCCCCATGCTCATCCCCCTCAACCTCATGCTCAAGTTCATTTTTTGATTGACTTGAACCATGAGAATGCATTCTTGTCCCATCATCACTCATATCATGCCTATGGGATCTCATTGTGACATTGCATTTCACAAGATGAAAATAAATTCAATAAGCACCTAGTTTCAGCCTACTTTAAAAAAAAACAAACTCTAATTTTAAATTTTTCAACAAATTTCAAATTCTAAAACAAAATTTAAAATTTTTCAATCTTGAGGGAAAAATGAAGAACCATTATGATTCTTCATTTTTCCCTTAAGATTCAACATAAAGTCTTATTTAGAAAATGAAACTACAAAAAATGAAAAAAATGAAAAAAAAAAAAAAAAAAGAAGCAACAAAAAACAATTACAAACGAAAAATTAGAAAATAAAACAAAAAAACCCTACCTTGTATTTGAAAAATCTCTTCAAGGTGTAGAATCTTCCTCCTCTTCTTCTTCTTGCTCCTTGTCACTCCTCTTTCACTTGGACTCACTCACTCCTCGTTCACTTAGACTCACTCATTTCACTCCACCAATCACTCATTTCTCTCCTTTTCACTCTTCTCTATTTGTTGTAGCAAACAATGAGAAATGCAATAGCGAGTAGAAATGAAGTTTGGAGGGCCTTTTGTAGGCTTTGGGGGGCCTAGATGGGTCTTGCCATAAATTAGGGTTCAAATAGAACCCAAAACAAAATTAAAAAAGTTGGATTTAAAAAAAAAAATCATGTTACTTGTCATTTTCCACCAAGGAATACACAGATGTCCCAAGAATAGTCGAGGGACACCTGGGCGTCCCCACATTCTGAGAACGTCAAGGTGTCCCTGCATTCTGACAGTGCTTGGGTAGTGCATGGGCGGTGGTAGGGAATGCCTCGTCCCTGTCCCCCTATCCCAGGGATGTCCCCATCCCACGTTCAACAGCCAAGACAAGCCCTGATGCCCCCATGTAACACAAGGATAAACTTGACAAAGTAGAAGACTTGCTCCCAATGAGGCACGCCTATAAATAAGAGGCCTAACGTCAATATATATACATGATTTGTATTGGATTTTGTGTATCATTATCTATAACCAAAATTCTTTTTCTCCTTTTTTGGACATCATTTTTAAATTTAAATAGCTTTCCAAGCTAAGAGGATAAAAAGCACCCTTGAAAATATGTTGTAGAAATATACAATGGACCAGAATATGTGTAAGGAATATTATCTTTAATGGATTTTTCTCATTAGAACTACAATTCAATCAATTCTCTAATCAAATTGATGGGGTCTCTAAGACATATTCACTCTAATATTTTAATATGATTATGAATTATTTTAAAATGAATCACAATATATTTGACATAAGGTTATAATCATATCTATATAAGACTGACTTTCTCATTGCCCTATTAGGTTTCAGGAAGTTCATAAGACCATAGTATATGTTTAATATAATTGATTATATAAGCCTATTAATTAAGAAATATTTGATATATTTAATGTTTGGTTAGTGAGTTGAGTAGGTTGTTTAAACTTTAAACCACTCACATATATAGAGTTCTAGAAGAAATTTGAATAACATATCATCCTGTTACTTGCATTTGAATGCTGAAATTTCAATTTATCAGAACACACAAGCGTAGGAGAGTAAGAAGTAAAGAGAAGAGCACCATTGCATTGTGTTTTGCACACTTCAAGTTGCATGTAAATGTATGAACATTGAAATGAAGAGAAAAGGTATTAAGGGTGAATGTTTGGCAACTTTCAAACAGGGCCATTTATTACTAATTTAAGTCTATCAACGAATTATGCCTAGAATTGCTAAAAATAAAAGTGAAGCAGAGAAGAAAACATGAGCATAACAGAGAACCAGAGAGAAATGGTCCCCCATTTGGCCACGCAGAAAAAGAAGAAGAAAAATAAGTAAACCTGTAGGAGAAGTGTAAGAGCAAAGAGCAGTAATAAACTCATATTATAAAGTTCAGCAGTATTTTTTATAGTATTATATAATGTTTTACATTACAAAATGCTGAAATATTACAGAACAGTAACCTGAGAGTCAAATCATTTGATTTATTCAGTCTGAAATGATTTTTGGCAAAATCCTGACGTCTGCAAGTACATGACACAACATTCCCTGAAAGCATTTTGGCAAAATCCTGACATCTGCAAGTACATTATACAACATTCCCTGAAAGCATTTGGCTTCACTCTTACAGCTTTCCATATTTAATTGCTTTTGTAGTCATTTAGTTATATCTTAGAGTCTTACCCAAAGGATGTATATTAAATTCATAAATTTGGATCTAGTACATGTTCTTTGACAAAACTTTCCCACCAACAAATTAAAACATCCCTCAGAAGGAATTTGTTCCAACTCTGATGGTTTGTGAGAATTAATTGTTTTCTCATTCCACCTTCAGCAAAAACCTTTGGAATCTAAAGAACATTTTCTTTCTAACATGGTGCATTATTAGTGGCACCCAACACTCAGAGCATTATCTGTTGCATTATTTATGGTGACCTCAGTTTTCCTAAAATTCTTTAGTCAAGATCTGATATTTATCGTTTTAACAAATAATCCTAGGCAATTTAATTTTGAATTTTAACAAAGGTGACAAGAGCTTCCAGCAAGTAACATGTTCCACCTGCTTCGTGTAGAAAGAACAATTATGAATCCTGCTCTCTATAACACAATTACGTCATTCTTGTCAGATGGAAAAGTAACCAAGGGGATTTCTCTTTTCATGCTTATATCAGACTCGAAGATTGAAGTTGATCATTCCTAAATCAGTATTAGTACATGAGGTGTTTACAATTCCAGTTAGAAACATGATACAATATGGACAGGATATCGTGCTAGATACCAGATGTCTAGTCATCGGTGTCACTAAATGTTTGCCTCCTTTGACTTGATTGCAAACATTCGTGTTCTTGAAAATATGTGATACTGGACATGCCTGCAGAGATTTCTACAGAACCAACCCTAGCTTTCATGGTAGTGGTAACATGGTGTTCATTAAGATATGGAGAAGAGTGCAACAGAAGCAAAATAATATCAGCAACTTCCTGAAACAGTTAGGAGAGCAGAAATTTCTGCCAATGTAGAAGCAATCTTCTGCTTTATTGATACAAGAAATTTATTAGAGGAAGCACAGCTCCAATCTTTGACCTTAACACATTTAAAGCATCCCTTAATTAGACCCAGAAGCTTGATCCAACCATTTGACTCGGCCAGCTAAAGATTTTTCCATTCCTGGAGAGAGAAATGTTGTAGATGCCTTGCCTACAGTAGCACCATGGACGTCAATATTTTCTTTTCCTTTGCCATTTCCATTGCAAGTCGTGACAGAAGCAGAAGCCTTGGGAGGAAATTTTGAATCCACACTGTTACTCCTTTGAATACTATTATTTGGTACGCTCTACACATTATGGGGTACAGAATCTTGCACAGTTGACACTGCTGCTGCCCCTTGGGATTTGGTTTTGGTGGATTCATACTTTTGAATATCATATAGGAGTTCTTTTGAAGCTGCTTGTCTACTACAAGTATTTCATCTATTTCATTCTTGTACTCTTTTAATATCATGCGTAAGCAATCCATCAAGCAGCCTATCAAAGAACTATTCTTTCTCTCAAGCAACCTGAAAACAACCTTATTTTTATCAGATAGAATCTCAAAATGTAAATTGATGACTAGTTGTTTATAGCAAGAAAGCTAAAGGCTTAAGAATAAAATATTACTTATTGCATACCTCTTGAGCTCTATGAAGATTAGAATGGCATTCTGTATTAAATTTTTCTTCGCTATCTGTGTAAAAACTCGCCCTTTTGCTGCAGCAAAAGCCACTGCTCCACTTTCTTCTTCCAGCTCCATATTCTCAGCCCCTCCACCTAATCGATTAGCTTGAATGCGCATCTCTTTGCATGCTAGTATTTGTAGTGCATCCTGAAATTAATGATTTTCAGAAGATAAAATCCAACAGTGACAAAGTGACAAACAACAGTGCATACAGTTCCAAACCTCATAAGCATACCTGAAGTACACATTGTGCAGCATCATCATCAAGATTAAGCAAACCATCAGCTGCAGCAGCAAGAATTTCTGCACAGATTTTTGCTGAAGTTGCCAATAGATGCTCAAGTGCCATCTATTTTAGTAAGGAAATATAGATGTGCATGGGTTTTGAGGATACTGATTCATTGCTACCTCTATGAATAAAAATAAATTATGTGAACTTTAGCTAATCACTAAATATCTTACAATAAAGCATTTTAATCACATGTTCCATATAGTGTTCTATTTTAATAAGCAGCCATAGATTACCTTAAAGAAAAACAAAAGGCTATCACTCTTTGAGGTCTGAAGTGTCTCACTTTGACCATCATGTGCATGACAATCATTCAATATAAAGATAGTCTCAACAAAACTATCATATGCCAGAAGTGGTGCCTTCGCTGCAATACAGATTTATTTATAAGTATTTTGCAGACACTTTTAAGCAATCAAGCATTTACTAGAGAAAAGTTACAATTTCCCACTGTTCTTATTGTAAAATTCTCACTTTTCAAAATGCTCCCAAAAAGATAATCTGCCAAACGTCCGATCTTTTCAAATGCATCAACAAGAGCCAAGAGGAACCGGTAAAATAGGACCCCCTTCCACTTGACATACTCCCTCTGTAACAACACACATTACAAACTGTAAAACATGTACAAAAATGACAGAAGAGATAAAAGAATGAATCTAATTTTTAAGGTCTTTTTAAACTAAATCAATGCAACTCAAAGGTATATAATGGTTCTGGTTAAGATTGCTTTCTTTTATTTCTTACTTAATTGGAAATTTGCACAATGTCTTTCCTGCACAATAGCATACCTGCAATAACCTTGCAAGGAGTATGAATATCTACCTCCTTACAAGCTCACATGGATCATGAAGAGAATTTGTTAACTTGGGAATGCATGTGTTGCAATATGAAGTTAGTAAACTAGGATTCGTAAATTTCAATAAAATACAATAGCATCATAGTCCAAAGTGTCATCAGAATTTGAAATTGCTAACAGAGATGGAAACAATAGAATGTCACAAGTTTGGCTCCATATGGCTCATCGCAAAAGAGATAGCGACTCATTTTTTTAATATTTATTTTATATAGCTAGGAACATAATTCCTCAGCTATAAATAAACATTTGTAAACAGTCATCTACCCATTGTTACCTTCTGTAAATTTGGGAATATATTTCATCACCTTTAACCAAAGATAATTAGATGGACATCTCAACAATTTTTATGTTCTACATTGTGAATATAATTCCCAAGCTCTAACAGTCGATCAATATCTAATCCATTGTGCAATTTAACAAATTGTTTTATTGATAGAAAAATTAAAAAAGTAGGAGATATTTTCTTCATCAAGTCAAATTGTGATATTGCTATCTAGATTCAACTGTGTAGTTTTTGAGTCAAACTCGTTGACCCATGTTTTATGAGTAGTGGTTCACAAGAACCCATCTCTCATGAGAAGTGACCCATGTTTCTTGAGTAATGGTTCTTGTAAGTGACCCATGTTTCTTGAGTAGTGGTTCACAAGAACCCATCTCTCATGAGTATTGTTTCATTCATTCTCATGAGAGATGGGTTCTTGTGAACCACTACTCATAAAACATGGGTCAACCAGTTTGACTCAAAAACTACATAGTTGAATCCAGAAAGCAATATCACAAAATTTTAAAAACCAATTAGATTCATCTGAAATAATATGAATTAATTATTTGAAAAGAAAGTGGTTCATATGAAATATCTAGTTAGTGAGTACGAATGCCACTTGTCTGAAATTGGCAGTTTTACAAAGAAGCTTTAACTACTTCATTTCTCCCTAAATTTCTGACTTCTGACATCTAAAAAATACTTTATGTGCCTTCGAAGTTGTATTTCACATCCAAAATTAGTTTGAAATCTTTAGGATCTTGGTTCATGTATTTAGGTATTAAATCTTTGTTATTGGGGTTAACGAGAGTCTCTTGGCACCGGTCTGGGGGCCTAGCTCAATTGGCGAGAGCTTCCTATGGTAAAGTACGAGGTCATGAGGTCTAGCATCCCCCCAGCCCACGTGGTACAGGAGAACATGTCATGCTAATGTCACAAGTCAAACCTTGTACTACAGTTTGGACCATAATTACCAAGAGACAAGTATGAGGGACGGGGATGAGGACCAGAACACCATTTTCAAAAAACAATGTAGACAGCACTCTTATATATAAAGTTTATGAAAAGATCTTTCAATGGATATCTTTAAAGTATGTTAAATATTAAAATGCTTAAAATTAAAAATAAAACAAGCATTTTGAAGTATTCAAATAGATATCAACAAAAGAAAATATTAATTATATTATATTTGAAATAATTATCATTACATAAAAATTTATTTAAAACAATATTCACTTGGAGATGTTAAAATGAGAAAAGGAATGCCATTATTTTTAAGAACATGGCAGGGTGACCTTGGAGATGATGATATTTTCAATTGATAAAACATCAATGCACGTACACATCTAAACCCTTTTTATTGTTTCTCTTTATATTCTTACCTCTTTGAGAATTAATATGGAAATTTTCTGCAACCAGAAAAACTTGTGAATTTTTACTAGAAAAATAGAATATTACAAGTTTATTAATGCATTTGCTTAGTCCTCTTAATTTTTGTCCTCCAAATATCATCTCTTTAAGAAAATCCCAAGTAGTTTATGTGATATATCTAAGAAACCCAATGTTCCATGGAGTTTCACGACAAGGGACAGGCATCGGGATGGGGGGATCAAGGGCCTAAGTTTGGGGGCAGCATGGGGGGTAGCAAAGGTGACACAAATACATCTAGTACTTGAAAAATTATCCATAAAAATATGGGTAAGAAATAAGAATGAGAACTGTAAATAAGACTTTGCCACATTGTAAAGTTTTTACTAATAAACATTAAAAACATGAAAATGGTTGCATTGAAATTTGAATGTTAACAATGGTGGGCAGAGTTTTAGAACTTTGGGAGAGAATCAACATAAAAAAACATGGCAATGAATGCGTTGAAAATAAGAATGGTGAGGTGGAGATTTTGGGTCAAGGGACAACGACCCTTGTGGGGGTTTGGGGCACTGCCCCCAACAAGGTCAAAAGCAATGCTCTATTTGTATTAAGAGATCCAAGATTACTGAGAGGGGGGGTGAATCAGTAATCTAAAAATTCAAACTTTTTATTAACCATTCAATCACTTGCATCAATAGACATCCATTGCATGAAAAGGTAAAAAATAAAGATAAAAATTCACAACCATGCAACACAATAACACCAATTTTTTTCTCGTGGTAACCCAACTAGGAAAAACCACGTGGGGATGGCACCCACAAAAATTTGCACTCTTTAGAAGCTCATCTGGTTAAGAGCTTAGCCCTGTTAAAAGCTTACAAATGTCCAGTTAAGAGCAAGACCCTGTTAGGAGTCAATCGGTCAAGGGATTTACCTCTGGCAGTATTAGGATTTTACCCTGTGAGGAGTAACCTAGTTAAAGGATTTCAAACCCTAATTAAAGAGTCACATGGTTAAAGGATTTACAATTCAGACCTGTTAGGGTCTACCCGGTTAAGGGATTTAGCTTGATGAAGCTGTTAGGAATCAACAAGTAAATGATCTGAGAAAGTAGCACTCTCTGCTAATATAGATCTAGTTCAAGCTCAATCTCTGCTTTACATACAGACAATCTTCTCTCTTCTCTCTTCTCTCGATCACACCTTTGCATCCACGATCTACACTTGTACTTTTCATCATTTACATATTTATACATTACAAGTTCATTAGGAAAATTAATCACCTTACAAAATGTTTTACAATCTTTCCCGCTCAACGAACAAATCCTAAAATGTGTTAACAATCTATATTACTCTCTAACAAACTCAAGTCGGCCTTCAAATCCATCGTACATCGATTTGACAAAGAAAATTCAAACCACAACACATTCTCTAATGTTCTTGCATAACCTCCAAGAAATCTGATCATAATGATCATGAAAATGCCAACTCATCAATCCTCGTCAATCTTCAACATCACCACGATCCCTGGAACACATAATCACATACTACAACATGGTGCATCGTCGTTGGTCAAGGATCTGACTGACTATTTTAAGAACTTCTTATGACTTCTTACTGAATGACCTTCAGTCACTTGAAACTTGGTCTTCTGTGTTAGGAATAGTCCCAAGAGATAAATGAGAGGGGAGGGTGAATCAATTATCTACAAGATTCAATTCTTTTTCAATTAAGTACAGAATAACTTTAAATATAAACTCGACAAGATATCATAGAATTGAACAACACAATTTTGGTCACGGGTAAAACCAAAATAGGTAAAAACCCCGGCGGTAATTAGCACCCACAAATAACTATACTAGTTTATAATGATCCTTGTTAGAAGATCTTGCAACCTTGTTAGGAGCTGTTATTTACAATGCAATAAGTAAAGAGACCTGGTCAAAGGTCAGACCCTGTTAGGAGTCTTTTACAGATAACCCTGTTAGGGGTGAGGACACACTATCAAAGAGCTCACTACTCAAATGATGAAGGTTGCAACCTTCTGAAAAATAGATATACACTATATCTGATAATGAACTGTTAGGTAGACTTGTTGTCTTGATCAGTTCCAGTGAATTGTAGTCTTCTTCTGTTTCTTCACATAGATCTTCAATTGTATAACATTTTGCTCTGCTATGTCTTTTCTTTTTCACTTCATTTTTTGACACTTAGCGATTTTATTTGAACTGCTATATATATCTTCACCAAGGGTAAGGTCACAACGGATGTAGGAAACACTTCAGCAACTTCCTTGTCGGCTTAGCTAATCACGCAAACAAAGTTAGGACCGCGCAAATCAAACTAAATGAATGCGACACTTCACAAAGTTGGCTCCACCAAATTAACTCCAACATCACTATTTTGATAAAAACACGTTTGGAACCTTTGCATAATCATCATTAACTCATACCTAAACATGAATACAAACACGCATATCCCGAAGATAGGCGCAACTCAAGAAATAATGTAATTACGTTGGCTCTTCACAGATAATCTCCAAAAATTGTAACTGCCATAATTGATTAACATAACTCAATTGAAACTTCATATTTAAATCGGCGTGAATGCACATAGCATCTAGAACATGTATACACCATGGAAATAAACACGCATAGCTCCAAAACATTTGTACTGCTAATTGCATATAGGACATCATTGTATATTATATGTTGTCATCAATGACAAACATACAATCAATTATTTGCATAGAAGCAAATCTCCAATAATCTCCCCCTTTGACATTGATGGCAACATATGATATCATCAACTCAAAGTGTCTTCCTTCTTTTTACAATCTTCTCAATATCCTCATCAAAGGTTCCTCTTCACTGTTGTTGCTCCTCTGACTGTATTTTCATTTTCATGACTATATACTCCCCCAAAGTATATGCTCCCCCTTACTATATACTCCCCCTTTGACATCAATGGAAAAGGGTTCCAAACACCATTAAGCATAGGTACTACTCCAGAAGTAGAGTATTCAACCATTCACCAGTCACTAAGGACTAATGCTCTTGCTGCAAATCCTAACCAGACTTGGGAAAGGGAATTACTCCCAGCTTCTCCCTGAGATACTCAAAAGTATCTTTTGATAAGGGTTTTGTAAAAATATCTGCTAATTTTTCTTGAGTGCTCACATAATCCAGCTTTACTTCTCTGTCTGCAACTTTTTCTATTATAAAGTGGTATTTGATCTCAATGTGTTTTTTCTTTGTGTGCATCATAGGGTTCTTTGACATATTGATAGTGCTAGTTTTATCACAGTGGATAACAATAGGATATCAATCTGAATACCAAAATCTTTAATCATATGTTTGATCCAAACAATTGTAGAACAATTCAATGTTGTAGCTACATACTCAGCTTCTGTTGTTGACTGAGAAATTCAATTCTACTTTTTACTTGTCCAAGTAACCAACCAGTCTCCAAGAAATATTGCTCCTCTTGAGGTACTCTTCATATCATCAACACAACCTACCCAATCTGCATCTGTATACACATGAAGTTGTACATTCTTTGAGTTAGGATACCATAAACCATAGTCTATAGTTCACTTTAAGTATCTGAATATTCTTTTTATTGCCATTAAGTGGTTTTGTTTTGGTTTAGCTGCAAATATTCCAGCAATGCCAACTGCATTAGAAATATCAGGTGTAGATTGAGTAAGATATATGAGTTTTCCAATCATAGACTTGTATAGAGTCTTGTCAACTGTTGTGGAATCATCATCTTTAGAAAGCTTTCTTCATGTTATCATGGGGGTGCTTACTGGTTTACAATCTTCCATTTTGAAAGTTTTTAATATCTCCTTCTCATACTTAGACTGATTTATGAATATGCCTTTGTCCGTTTGTTTTACATTCAATCCAAGAAGATATTTGATAGGTCCAATCATGCTCATTTCAAACTCACTTTGCATCTCTTTGGCAAATTTTGCACTAAGCTTGTCACTACCTCCAAAGATAATGTCATCAACAAAGATAGCAACAAGTAATAGTCCATCAGGTGTCTTTCTCATGAAAAAGTTACAATCTGTTGTCCCCTTTTTGAATCCAATCTTGGTTAAGTAACCATCAAGTCTCTCATACCAAGCTCTTGGGGCTTGTTTAAGTCCATAAAGGGCTTTCTTTAATCTACATACCACATCTGGCTTGTCTGATAGTTTGAATCCTTCAGGCTATTCTATGTAAACTTCTTCTTTCAAGTCACCATTCAGAAAGGCTGACTTGACATCCATCTGATATACCTTGAAGTTTTTGAATTTTGCATAGGCCAAAAACAACTTGATAGCTTCAAGTCTGCTCACAGGGGCAAATGTATCGGTGTAATCTATTCCTTCTCTACGCATATCCTTTACATACTAGTCTTTCTTTGTTTCTTACCACTATGCCTTCTTCATTCATCTTATTCCTGAATATCCACTTTGTTCCAATCACATTTTTGTCACAAGGTCTAGGGACTAGTTCCCATGTGTCATTCTTGATTATTTGATCCAATCCTTCTTGCATAGAACTTTTCCAATCTGAATCATTGCACGCATCTTCAACACTTAAGGGTTTAATCTGAGAAAGGAAACATACCTCTTCATCAACAGTTGAACCTTTTTGCTTTGGATCTTGTCAAGTCTTTAGCACTCTGATCTCCAATGATGTCTTCCTTAGAGTGGTATTTAGATGTGTATTTTGAGTTTTTAGGAGTGACACTCTCATCTGTAATTTGTGATTCTTCTTGACTTGGTTCAAGATTTTTGCATGAAACATCAATACAGTCAAACATTTCTTTAATAATTGTGTCCTTACTGATAGGTCTGGGTTCATCTTCAATCATGGGAGCACATTCATAGTATCTTTCTTGAATCATAAACTTCTCATCAATCTTTACATGAGTACTTTCAATGATCTTCTTCAATCTTATATTAAAACATCTATAGGATTTGCTTTTAGTAGAGTAATAAAGAAAAATACCTTCATTGCTTCTAGCATCAAACTTACCAATACTATCATCTCTCTTGATGTAGTACTTGCTTCCAAAGATTCTGAAGTATGTTATAGTAGGTACATTACAAAACCAAAGTTCATAAGGTGTTTTGTCTGCGCCTGGCCTTAATTGGATTCTATTGATAGTATAGACTATTGTATTGACTACATCTCTCCAATAGGTATGGGAAACCTTTCCTTCAATCATGATAGTGTGCCTTGTGTCAAGTACTATCTTGTTCCTTCTTTCTGCAATCCCATTCTGCTGAGGCATTCTAGGTGCACATAACTGTCTTTTGATTCCATGTTCATTGTAGTAATCATAAAACTGGTCAGAGGTGAATGAGGTCCTCACATGCTTCCCCATCACACATTCATTGCACATTGTATCAATTGGTCTTTCAATACTTGGAAGGTCTCTTACTACCTTTACATTACTTATCTTTACTATGTTTTCAAAATTGATATGACAAAGTCTCTTGTGCCATAGCCAACTGTCATCCACTTTTGCAACAAAATAACTTACTTCAGAGTTAAGCTGAAAGTGTTAGTAATAACTGAGGGGGGGTGAATTAATGGCCTCAAAAAAATATCTTTCAAAATTAACAACCAATCAATAAAACTTAGATTATTATGTCCCTACAAGATGCATGCCATGAAATACTAATATTGATTAACTGTCTGTCAGTGTTCTCTGTCAATCCTTATTCTTTCTTGATTACCGATAAGTAGTATAACTATTTATTGAAACTCAGTAAATAAGTAGAGTATACTGATCAATCTAGTGTTAACTATGTCAGATACAAAACAATAAAGAAATGAATCATACACACATAACACATGAATTTTTAACGTGGAAACCCTGTTAGGGGAAAAACCACTGGGACCGGTACCCCAAATTTTCACTCTTATGAAGTGAGCCCTGTTAGGAGCCAACCCTGTTAAAGGTTACAAACACACTATAAAGTGTGACCTGTAATACCCACCTCTTAGTTTGCTTTTTAGTTTTGGTTGTTGACCTCTTTTAGGCCTTTTCATGTATGTGTGGTTTATTTCAGATGGTTTAGAGGATATTTATGTATCACATTTCAGTATGTTATTGATTCATTGATTAGAGTGTGTATAGTTGGAAAATGGAAGCACTTCCATGGGATACTTGTTTAGCCTTCCGATTAAGTGGTCTGGGGTCATGAAAAGCACCTCTGAATGGGTTCCTAATCTTGACATGGTTTCCCCCCTGTTCTGCTCTTCTATCCACCATTTTCTGAACTGATTTATGCATTCTGGGATTCTAACCTGTGTTTCTGGGATTTAGGGACAGGTTTGACCTCAGCCCTAACCTAGGATAGGGTCAACCTTGACCCTTTCCTAGGACAGGGCCAACCTCGGCCCTGTCCCAAGATCCAAATCCTGGGAACTTTCAGTTTCCCGGATGTCGGTCTTTGCAAAAAGTTCTCTCCTGCTTCCGGGTCGGCTGTTTCGGGTTTCAAAGCGATTGATTCCTAAATTGTATTTAACATAGGTCCTCTCCTAGGGGTAAAGGCTTGAATGGTGATTTAATTATCCTATGTAGGCCTCCTTAGAAGATTGTGGCCTAGTTTAATATAAAAGGGAGCTTTCTCCTCTCATTTTCTCTAAGCATCATTAAGCAATTGAGAAGGATTTTCAAGTACAATTCAAGCAAGCTAAGGAGAAATATTTCAAGCAAGCATCCATCCATTCTCAAGAATTCAAGCATCCATTTTCATGAAGGAGATCCATTGGAGGCCATTGAAGGATTCAACCTACATAGTTCCCTTTTGGTGATCTCTCCATCCACCTTCTTCTAAGCCTCTTCCAAATTCAAGAACCCATTCAAGACTTGGTGTTGGAGATCTACAAGCAATTGATTGAAGACATCCTACATGATACATTCTACATTCTAGATCCATTTGATGCATACATACTTATGGATTCACGGATTTGAATCCACCACAAGGGATTCCATATAAGCAAGGTGAATTTATGTGTTTACTTTGTTTATCTCTGCAATTTCAATTATATTATAAGGTTAATTCCAAAACCAGGGTTTGACCAAGGCAAACCCCTCCCCCACAACAAACAAACCTTTTTTTCTTGTAGGTACAAGTTTGGGACTATAGATCTGAGACCAAATCTAGATACCCTTTTCAGTTTTCTTTCAGACGATACGAACAGGGACACTTTCGGATCTGTGCAGGACAGGGTTGACTTCACCTAGATAGGGTTGGCATTTGTGGTACAGGGTCAACCTTTTTCATAAGATGACATCGGATCAGAAAAATATTTTTGGGTTTTGTTCGTCTCTACATTCTGGTTCGGGGTCAACTGTCAGCATTTCCAGAAACAATCCACAGACCTCAGAAAATAGCAATCTTTGATCTATAATTTTGTAAGGTTGGTTCTTTCTTCTATCCCTTTTCAATTACTATCATTAATCATATTTAATCAATCAATTTACAGAATTTAAGATCCCCTTTCTTGTTCTCTTTCCAAATAGTGGATTCACTTGTGCATTAACCCTTCTTCTTGGGTTGA
>MU227537.1:880781-893289 GCA_018584345.1 Thuja plicata | reverse complement strand
CCCATTCTTATTGTACCACCATTATAATACTCAAAAGTGTTAAACTTTTCTTTGTCACCAGTCATGTGGTGAGTGCAGCCACTATCTATAATCTAGATGTCATTCTTGCTAACCTTAGATATGAGTGCATTTTCTACATACCTTTCATCTTCATCTGAATCATCCTTCACAGCCACAAATACCATCTCGATGTCTGAACATCAGGTTCGGTGTCAGTATCTTCATCTTTGAAAGCAGCTAGGTAGCTGGCTTTCTTGCCTTTGTCCTTGTAGTCTCGGATATCTCTTTTTTATATTTTCGATAACCTCTGTAATCTTTGTTATCACCTCTGTCAGATTTCTTCTCAAAAGATCTGTCATTACTTCTTTCATATTTTCTTTTGTTAGGACATCTTGTAGCAAAGTGTCCAATCTATTTATAATTAAAGCATACAAGTGGTAACTTTCCTTTGTATTTACCTTTGCCTCTCTGCATTCTTCTAGCCATAAGTGCTTCTATTTCATCTAGATCTTCTTCTTCACTTTCACTTTCACTATCTCTTCTAGATGTGTGTTTATGACTTGATTTGCTTATTCTCATAGAAGACTTAAATGCAGACTCTAAGTTTGGTAAGACACTATTATCAAATTTATTCATCTCAAATGAAATCAGTCTACCAATTAAACTATCAAGAGTAACTGTATTGTTCTCTACTGCTCTCATTTCTTGAATGGTAGAAACTCTAATAACATATGCAGGCAGTAAGGTTCTTAAGATTTCACTTACCACTATCTACTCTTCAAGTGTACCTCCAACTCCTTGTATAGCATTGACTACTTTTATTCTTGTGTTGTACTGTGTGATGTTTTCTCCTTTCATTTTGAGATCATCAAATTTTCCTCTAAGGCTTTCTGCCTTGGCTCTTAGATTGTTTGTATCACCTCCATGTACAAGCTTCAATTTGTCCCACATCTTCTTTGCAATTTTCCAATCCTTGACATCCTAAAATTTAGCATCAGAGAGTGTGGAAGAAAGATCTATGACCTTGTAGTTGTGTTAATGCTTCTCTCTCAATTAATCTACTGTTAATGATCCTATGGGAAACACATATTTAGTATCTAGGAATTGAGTAACATCATTACCAATACCTGATAAGTGGAGTCTTATCCTACTTTTTCATGAAGCAAAGTTGTCTATTTAAAACTTGGGTACATCTTGTCTGTTCATCTTATGATCTTGACTTAGGTCTTGAAACCTTCCTTTCTAAGCACGCAAGCGCTAATACCAATTGTTAGTAATAACTGAGAGGGGGGGTGAATTAGTGGCCTCAAAAATTTATCCTTCAAAATTAACCACCAATCAATAAACCTTAGATTATTATACCCCTATAAGATGCATGCCATGAAATACTAATATTGATTAACTGTCTGTCAGTGTTCTCTGTCAATCCTTATTCTTTCTTGATTACTGATAAGAAATATAACAATTTATCGAAACTCAGTAAATAAGCAGAGTATACCGATCAATCCAGTGTTAACTATGTCAGATACAAAACAATAAAGAAATGAATCATACACACATAACACATGAATTTTTAACATGGAAACCCTATTAGGAGAAAACCCACTAGGACCGGTACCCCAAATTTTCACTCTTCTGAAGTGAGCCCTGTTAGGAGCCAACCCTGTTAAAGGTTACAAACACACTATTAAGTGCGACCTTGTTAGAGGATTTTATACATAGAGGTTGTCACTTAGTATCGGGCATCTATTGCTACCATCCTTGAATCAGCCTCCTTCTTAGACTATCAATAGGTATCGGGCAATTCCAATGCTACTTTCATGTATCAACCTTTTTGGCACTCCTTGGGATGTACCTCAATATATAGAAGACTGTTAAGTCATGCTCAGTTAAGAGACTTGATGCTTCAATGGTTAAGCTGAAACACTATGACCTGTTCATATTGTAACTTTGAATTACAGATTTTTTGATCTATTTAAGTACATTAACTCTCTGATCAATGTATCAATTCAATTCTTTGTGCTCCACACTTTTTGCTCTATGATGTTGTGCTCACTGTTCGTCAGTTTCTTTGGAATTCCTTAGCTCTTCTTCAACTTGATTGATCAGGACTGTATGAAGTTATTCTTCATCAATTTCTCTTCATTATCCTCTTTCTATTTATTCCCCTTAATCCCATTCGTAAATGAATTAATCTTGTCTCTTATATAGACATGATATTCACTATTTCTTGATTCTTGATTCTTGGCATGAAAAACAATCCAACCAATTAGATTTAAAGCATAACTCCTAATTTGTCTCGTAATTATCTTCTTGCCAACTGTACAAATCATCTTTAAATCAATCACTTAACTCTGGTCGAATAAAAAAAATAAAACAACCAGTTAAGTCTATCTTTAGCTCTTCCCAGCTAGATATTTTTTCATGTTTTGAACTCTCTATTCCGTCGGTCACCTCTGTAGTTAGTTTTCGGTGACAACTGACAGTTCCATCGGTGTGACTCCAGTTAGCTTCAGGATCTCCATCTGTCGGGAAACATTAGAATTTTACTCTTTGGTCAACCTTCTGACTTTGCTCGTCGAGCATCCTATGGTTTTTCTTTGTCGGTCAACACTATACTTTAGCTCGTTGGGTATCACTGTGACTGTTCTTCTTTTCTCTGACCGTCGGTGTGCACTCTGTCAATGTTGTTTGTCACTAAGTGAATACTTTACTTTTATGCATTTCTAAAAGCATAACCTTTGTTCCATTGATTCTTTGAAGTCTTTTGCATTATGTATATGACCATACAGATGATATCAAGTTGACATCAATGATAGTACAAACCATTAATTAATTTAAAGCCTTGCATTATCTTCAACTTAACATTATCAAACATTCAATCAGTTACATGTCATCATAAATGCATTACCTTTGGTCTTTGAGCCTGATGCAATCATATCTCCTTCTTTGTTTTTGATAATACAACTTTTGTTCTTGAATTCCAACTGATATCCTTTATCTATCAGTTTTCCAACACTTAGTAAGTTATGATGCAAGCCATCAACATAAAGAACTTCATTTGTCTTGTTCTTTCCATCTAAGGTGATAGATCCTTTTCCTATGATAGGTTTGGGAGTGTTATCTCCAAATATGACCATGCCACCTTTGTATTTATCTAGATGTATAGATCTGTCTTTGTCACCTCTCATGTGATGTGAACACCCATTGTCTATGATCCAGTCTATTCTGATGTCTGCTTTGGAAACTAATGCTAACTCTTATGCTTCTTTTCATCTTCAATGTCCATCTCCTCAAGCATTTTCTCAATGTATTTAATGACAACAAATCCAATTTCATCTTCTTCTGAATCATCATCAGTTACACCATCTTCAGCATGATAGCATTCCTTAGTGTATTTGGGCTTGTAATCTGGTCTAAACTTCTTGACTCTTGTAGGACACTTGGATACAAAGTGGCCAACTTTGTTGCATGAAAAACATTTGAATGGTAGTTGTCCTTCATATTTCCCTTTACCTTTTCTTTCCTTCTTAGAAATCATAGCAATGATTTCTTCTAGTTCAGTATCAACTTATTCCTTCTTATTAGAGCTACTTAAATATTTCTTACCATGGACTGAGGCTTTGAAAGTTGTTTCCATTTTAGGTTCTGTCTTTAATCTTGATATCTCAAATGCAGATATTTTGTTGATCAGGGTTTCTCTTTTGAAGTCCTTTGAGAATTGCATGGTTTCATCCAAGATTTTAATCTTGATTTCATAATCTGTTATCAATGTGGTCATCAGTTTGTCCATTATATCATCTTATAAAATTTCTCCACCATTGTTCCTGATACCTGATACTGCTTCATTAATCCTTTGATTGTAAGATCTGATGTTTTCTTCAGGTAGCATCTCTAAATTATTGTATCTTTTCTTCCATGTCTTTCTATGTGCATTCTTTTCTTGGATGTCTCCTTCAAACATATCTTCTAAGTATTTCCAAATTGAATATGCTTTATCTGCCTTCTTGATCTCAGAAAATTCACTGTCAGATAGGGCACTGATTAGGGCTTCCTTGGCAATTGCATTTTGAGTGAATACTTCTTTTTGTTTAATTATAGAGTCTTCTTCTGCAAGGTCTTTCAAGGTGGGAACATCAATTACATGAGTGGAAATCTCATAGATCTCAAATCCAATGCACTAAAGATGTGTTATCATTTTGTTCTTCTAGTCAAGATAGTTCTCTCCATCAAACTTAGGACTCTCTTTCCTGAAGTATGCCAATTGATCTACCTTAAGTTGTTAGGATTTCTCTCCAAGGCACTTGGCTCTGATACCAATTGTTAGGAATAGTCCCAAGAGATAACTAAGAGGGTGGGTGAATCACTTATCTACAAGATTCAATTATTTTTCAATTAAGTACAGAATAACTTTAAATATAAACTCAACAAGATATCACAGAATTGAACAACACAATTTTGGTCACAGGGAAAACCAAAATAGGTAAAAATAAACGTAGTGGGAATTAGCACCCACAAATAACTGTACTAGTTTATAATGATCCTTTTTAGAAGATCTTGCAACCCTATTAGGAGTTGTTATTTACAATGCAATAAGTACAGAGGCCTGGTCAAAGGTCAGACCCTGTTAGGAGTCTTTTACAGATAACCCTTTTAGGGGTGAGGACACATTATCCAAGAGCTCACTGCTCAAATGATGAAGGTTACAACCTTCTGAAAAATAGATATACATTATATCTAATAATGAACTGTTAAGTAGACCTGTTGTCTTGATCAGTTCCAGTAAATTTTAGTCTTCTTCTGTTTCTTCACATAGATCTTCAATTATATAACATTCTACTCTGCTCTGTCTTTTCTTTTTCACTTCATTTTTTGACACTTAGTGATTTTATTTGAACTGCTATATATGTCTTCACCAAGGGTAAGGTCACAATGAATGTAGAAAACACTTCAGCAACTTCCTTGTTGACTTAACTAATCACGCAATCAAAGTTAGGATTGTGCAACTCAAACTGAATGAACGCGATGCTTCACAAAGTTGGCTCCCCCAAATTAACTCTAACATCACTATTTTGATAAAAACACATTTGGCACCTTTACATAATCATCATTCACTCATACCTAAAGATGAATACAAACACGCATATCCTAAAGATAGACGCAACTTAAGAAACAATGTAATTACGTCAGCTCTTCACAAATAATCTCCAAAAACTGTAACTGCCATAACTAATTAACATAACTCAACTGAAAATTCATCTCTAAATCGGCGTGAATGCACATAGCATTTAGAACATGTATACACCATGGAAATAAACATGCATAGCTCCAAAACATCTATACCGATAATTGCATATAGGACATCGTTGTATATTATATGTTGTCATCAATGACAAACATACAATCAATTATTTTCCCAGAAGAAAATCTCCAACATTCTGGTCATCAAATCATGATGTGGTCGCAATGGAAACCTCTAAAATATTCAAGATAAAAAAATATTGAACCACAACATCTGAATCAAAACCTATTTGACACAAACATCAAATCATTCCTTCTTGGCTTCACCTTGTTCTTCATGTTGACATGTCAACCTTCAATCAAACATAAGTCACACCAAACATAAGATCAACCTGTGTGATCATAGATACAGCATCTAGAGAAATCACTTAGGCTTCATTTACGTTCACACACACTAACACTTATCACAGCTCTAGATTCAACCTCTTGAACATACATCAGTATAACAAGCACAGTATCAACAACCAAAGATTAAGTTGACATTAATGGCAACATCATAATTGATCAACCTATCATCAGATCTGCATCAAACACATACCATAACATACTCATCTATATCTCTACATCAGTTATGCCAACATGCTCCTCATGAGGGCATGGGGCCAAAGCCCCTTGATCCCACCTCTGCTAGCAAGCACAAATAAAGCCTCCAAAACCTCACAAAATTTCATTACAAATGTCACTTTCACCATTTTTCATTTAAGGTTGGAGTTTCTAACTGAGAGTTATAGGATACTCCTAGGTCCACACAATGGTTAGAGGACTCCTAGGATCTGTAACGTTTCTCCCAAGTCCCCCTGTCCTGAAAATACAAGGATTGGGTTTTTTTTTAGGGGGGACTTTGTGTAGCTTCGTGAATTGTAAGCACCTTACTAAGGTGTACAATTTATGCTTGTTTAGCACCCATTTTGTGTTCATTCTTCCATGCATTAAAGGACCTTTCCTATACATTTAATTAATAAATATTTAAATATAAGTCCTCTCTAAAGTATTTCATCCATTTAATTAATAATAAACTTAAATTATGACTTTTATTAATCAAAAGTCATCAAATTTCTATGAGGGCCCTTAATTATGGGTGTGCCCCTTTCATTATTTCCCCTTTTCAGTCATCATTTGCATGTATATGCCCTATTAGCATGTGTCACCTATTGCACATGTTTATGCTTATTAAACCTTGATTTCATGTGCATTTTCGTAATCCCAATCTCCCGATGGACTCCCAACTTAAATTTTAGGCCAAAATTGTCGGTATAGAAAATGTTTATGGGTATATGGGATGTCTAACTCACCCAATACCTAGAAATTTGCTCCATACTCCATATCTTGCAGGCAAATTTGAATTGTTCTTTCCATCTGGGTTTTTAGCAAGATTTTTAATCTTAGTAAGCTCTCTTCAAGTTTTGGGCCCCAAATTGGCTAGGTAAAGCATAAAATCAAGTATACCTCCCTCATTTTGTGTCCATCCACCCATTTACAACCCACTCCACTATGGAGATATCAACTCAAGGAGATGTCAAGCATTGGATTCAAACCAATCAAGCATTCAAACACTCAGGTAATTTTGAGGCATTTCAATGTGGCAAGCTTCAAAAACCATTATGCGGGCATGTTTTTATGATTTCCAATTAGGTGTTTGTGGCATAATATTATTGCACCAACACTTGTAATTACATTCCAAAATCATTTTCATCATCAAGGTATAAGACATCATCTTGTTTTTTAGATCTAGCCTCTACTTCCTACAAGCACGCCTTCTTTTGAAGAATTTTCTATTTCAATTTCATGATTAATTCCAGTCAGGGGTTTGAATTAGGAAAACCCCTTTCCACAACATTTTTACCCTTTTTTGTGTGCAAACGATAGGTGGTGTCGTTGTGGAAGAAGCTACAGATAAGTTCAATAGAGGGTTTCAGATTGGCAATACAGCCAAAGTTGCAGGATCTAAGGCTGGTTTGAGTCAACCCAGACCTTCAACTCACCTCTAACCCTCAAAGGCATCCTATACCTCCCACTTTAGGCTGAAATTTTTTTTATAGCTTCTTCTCTGCCTTTATTTTCCAAATCCAGTCTTAGAATTGGGTTTTGTATAAGTTATCTGTTTATATATAGAAAAAAAATTCCCATCTTTCTCTAGCCCTAGATCTTGCATTCTTCATTTCAATTTGCATATTCATACTCCATTTAGCAAAGAATCATTGGATCCACTTAGCGCTTGAGCCTTCTTGAGCCTAGTGGATCATCTTCCTTCCAATGTAAGAGGAAATAGGCCTAAGCCTCCTAGTTTTCCCATTCAAGCTAGTGAACACTATTTTCTACCTTACACTTTGATTTGAAAGTGTTTCAGGTTCCTTGTCAATTATTCGATGTTTTGTCTTGTAAGTTGTTCTTTTGAGTGAGAAAGATTAGTCTATTGTATAATTTAGTGAGATCCTAGATCTCCTCATTGTTTTTCCTAGTGAGTGAGTAAATGTAAAGTTTGGATGTTGTTTGTCTCTTGTTTAGTTTTAGGGATGAGATAATGTACCACTCTCATCCTAATCCTTTTGTTAGTGAGAAAGAGGCATTATGATCTAGTAGCTAATCACCATCATTGCAATGAGGTTTTCATGCAACAAGGTTGAAACTTCCACTGGTGTAATCATACTTTGAGCATTGACATCGCTTGCTCCAAATGTCATTGAGTTGTGTAGTGATATCTCTAGTGTATATGTGTACATTGTTGCACATTTGTGACACATAGTATCATAAAAAAAATTGTTTTTGTTCATTGTCCATCAATGTCTTGAATTAAAGCAGGGCATAGCAATTCTTAAACTTGCCATTTTTTATTTCCTCTTTCTTCTTTCCTCTTTGCTTTTAAATCCTTTGCATACTAAGTCTCCAACAGCCTCCAATTCTTATACCAAAATATTTCTCTCTTGGACCATTGGTTTATTACACTACTTTTAATGGTAATATTCACATGTGATTCTACATTGGCTCTATAATTGAGGTTTTCATTTGCACACAAACATGTCTCTAGTACTTATCTATAACCTATAAGTAAAATAATCATTCCTACTTTGTTCTATAGTTTACCTCTATTAATAATCATAGTACATAATTCAAGTCAATCCTTAGTGTGATATTATGCACCAGATTTACAATGACTACATAGCACAAAAATTTGGACTATTCCTATGCGTATGGCCAAGAACGCCACATTTGCTTCATTATGATTTTCTTCCAAGGCACCATCCAATACCTATTCCATGAACTCTTCTTCAATAGCCTTGGCTTCATCCTCCAAAATTTGTCCTCTATAGATCAATTTATGACCACTATATGACAACCATTCATAGCCTTGTCCACTACTCAATGAATTTTGTATCATTCGTGTACTTTTACAGATCCAGATTAACACTTCAAGTGGAACATTTTGGGAATTCTTCTAACCCCTAGATGTCTTAGGTCAAGATGTCAAACCTTGCACATTACATCAATAATAACATGACAATCTATTGTGTCATTTTGATCTCTTGCACACTTTTCACCGAGTAGATTCTTTGATCTATTTTCACTTTTACCACAAAAGGAAAGACTTCATGTCGTGGCATTTGTCACATACGAAATTTTCAAATTTAACAATCCTTTGTGGACAATTGTTCTTGTTATGTAAAAGCTGACAAATGGGCACATAAGGTAACTTAATGTGAATAAAAGACAACTCATATGTCCATTAGAATCATCATCGTCACATTCTATTTCTACCAAATATCACATTCACCTTGCTATATAAATCAATTTTCATGCTGACAAGGATACTATTGGAGTACCTTGCTACTAAAAATGTTGACAAAGTGAAGTTCATGAATTTGCTAAAGTTGTAGTCATAACTATTAGATTTCCACAATCTATATGGATGCAATGCAATATTTTGATGATAAAATTTGTTCGTACAATCTAATCCAGAAACTTGCATTTTGTTGTAATCATTGTTGAGGTCGTCCTTGTTGGTAACAAAGATATTGGTTTTTGCAGAAGTCCTTAGATACGAAAGACGCGTAGACAAATACTAAGTGACTCATGCAAAATCTAAAAAAGTCATATAGAAGCATAAGTAACATTATAAATTCTCATACAATTTCATGCTCATTTGGGGCTTAGTTTGGTGGTTTTCCCTCATGTCGTTGCCAAATAACTCATTGTGCTCATTTCATGGCCAAATCTGGAAACCCAACACAATATTGAGCTCACTAACCAGATTTCAAGCCCAAATAGCAAGACTATGGCATTGCGCGTTATGGTGCATGGCAATAGTACCTAGTCATTTTGGACCCAAATTTGAACCACTAAAAGTCATGAAGATGTTGAGTGCGAAAGTGCTCCCAATTTTGGCTTCTTTGAAATTATCAACACATTTCATGAGGTTGAGTTTGAATACAACCCTCACCCCTCATTTGACTCAATTAAATCTCTCATCTCCTAATTCATTTCTCATCAAGCAAGTTTCAAGTGGGCAAAGAAATTAGGCATATTCAAGGCAGTGAATGAGAGATTAAGCATTCAAGCTAGTATCCATGATTAAATTTATGTGTTTCCTCTACGAGTAAAGGCATGCATGAACTCCTATTCTGAATCTTTAGGGAAAGGAGATGAAATCAAAGGTACAATTAGTCAATTTAGCATTTTCGTAAGGTTTTCAGCCATTACCTTATCAAGGGCACACTTTCTTTCTAATCATCATTGATGTACTGCAAGTAAATTTCTACTTGGGGTTTGACTTAGGAAATCCCTTATACAACCCAACACATTTTCTCTGTTGATGCTTTGTGTATAGAATCCAAATCCTACTAAAAAGGATTGCAAATTCCTGAATAGCAGATTGAGATGCACAGTTCTAGACTTTGAACAAACAAAAAACCCTATTCACTGTCAATCTGCTCTAGTGATTGACACTTTTTTGCTGAAATTTTGGGAGGAAAATCTACAAGATATCCTGATCCAGAATCTGATCATGAAATTTGAATTAGACACCTTCACTTTAGTGACACCTGTTGACATAGACTAGCATTTTCAAGCACAAATTATAGAGACGGTTTAATTTTTACATCCCATTCAAAATCTGTCTTCAAATTTTGTGGTTATGTTCTATAGCTTATAGCTTATGCTGATTATGGTCAATCTCCTATCATTGTACCTAGTTCTTGCATCATTTCTTGTCATAATCATAACCAATCATATCAAATCAAAAAGAAGATCAATCAACCACATATTGGAACTGAAGTTGGGCAATTGGTTGATTTCATAATTAATTTGATGGGATTGGGAATGCTTCCTGGTTTGCATGTTTAGAATAGTGAGCACACTCAAATCTCAACATTTCAACAAGATAACAAAGTGAGATGCCTCGATGCATATGTCACAAGCAAGCTTGTTTTCAAAGATGACAATGCTACCAAATTAACCTAATGCAAAAATGAACTCATGTGGTTGCAAAAGATGTAGACTATGTTTTTCTTTGGATAAAAAAGTCAATTGAACATTATTTCTCCACTAAACTCCTTCAAGAATGTCAAAAACCCATTCCATTTCTAGTAAGAGAATACCAATTACTTCCCACAAGATTTTCTTAGGCATTTAAAAGTGAATTTGAACTAGTTGCTATTGTGGAATAACTTGTTGCTAGTACCTGACATGTTGTGCAAAGTCCTACATAGGAGCATTTAATATTTGTGTGTCATGTGCAACACTTGAAACATCTTGTTGACTAGAATATTGAAATAGCCACCTGCCTCCTCGTGTACTCATTTCCTATGCAACTTGATCTATTCCTCAAGTCTAACAACTTGATTTAATTTGTCCACTTTGCATGGATGTACTTGATATTATTTCCCTGATTTACAGAGCAAAGTGTCTACTACTTGTGCATTCATTTGTCGTACAACCTCCAAACCTCATGAGCCAACAAATTGTATATTCATCCCCATACCAATTTGCTTGTCAATTTTCTTTTGTGTATAACTAGAGTGAGAACCTCCTTGGCATGTTGACATTTGACTTCCTCCTATCTTCAGGATAAATGTAGATCCCACCATCATAACTCAATCCAACCAAATCTACAACAAACATGATAGTTGTAGATACACCACTCAACATGTGAATCAAAAACATTACTATTATTACTTGACTAAAATTTATCAACTTCTAAGAAATCACTTGTTCTAACACAAAATCACTACTACCATTCAAACTTCTTGAGCAATTAATGTTTCAAACCTCAATGTTTACTTGCCTATACTCTATTTCTAAAACTTGCACAAGGATCTCCTACTATCAAAGGACTAGTTAGTATTGCTTCTAACTACAAGTCCTCTCATCATCTAATATTATTCTTCTATGTCATTCCAAAACATACTATCACATGTCCTCCCCATTCAACTCCTTCACTCTTGTTGGTTATCACCTACACTAGTACCCCATAAGAGTCCTCCTTACTCTTCTTAGTGTAAGGTAAAATATAGTGGCACAAGAAGGATTCCCTAAATAAGATTTATGTAATATAGTAAAGCGAGATCCTAAGGCCAAGTTTATATTTTCTTATGCTTAATTAATATGATAAAATAGCTTGAGGAACACATAAGAAATAAATGGACAAGATACCTACCTCATAACATAGCAGATCTGGAAAAACTCATTTTCTGAGGTCTGTATTGAGTTTCTGGAAAATCTAACAGTTGATACCGAATCGGAACATAGAGACGAACAAAACCCGAAAATCATTTCTGTTTCGATGTTGTCTTATGAAAAAGGTCAACCTTGACCCATAAATGTCACCCATGACCCAATAATGTCAACCCTGACCTGCATAGATTTGCAAGTGACTTTGTTCTCGGATCCTGAAAGTTTACCGAAAAGGGTATCCAGATCTAGCCTCTGATCTATTGTTCTTTACCTGTAACTCCTGAAAAAAGCACCTGCAAATATCTAAAAAGAGGGATTTTGGGGTGGCTATATAGGGTTTTGCCTTAGTCAAACCCCCATTTTGGTGATCTTCACCTCCACGAATAGCCGAATATAGAATGTAATGTGTGTTTGTATTGATCTCTTAAAGAGAGCTTGTAAACATGTAATATCAAGATCTAATCTTCTAGATTAACAATCCTAACATAACATGGAAATGAGAAAGAAATGCATAGATTTGAATATGACAAAGAAAGCATAC
>MU227537.1:854973-870712 GCA_018584345.1 Thuja plicata | reverse complement strand
GCTAAAGTATTCCTATCAACTCACAATCCGTAATTGCTACCCCATGGTAATGTCCTTTGAATGCTTGAATGTTGAAAATAGTAGATCTAAAGAGAGAGCCTTCTTGCTTCAATGAAGATCCATCATAAATTATCCTTCAAAATGCTTAATAGAAGATGATGATATGTCCACCTAGCTTGTCCTTCTATATCATCCTCTCTCTTATTTGCATCATTTCATCATGTCATCTCCCGATTTCGTTTCATGATCAAATGAAGGCAAAAGAGAGTGCTTATATAGAGATTTCAACATAGGCCTCCTAGGGCAATGAAAGGGATCCAAATTCAAATTTCACCTCGAATCATGGTCCAATCACATTTTCCAACTAAGGAGAAAACATATTAATTCAAATATCAGAGAAAACACTTCCGCATCCGAACCCGGGGACTCATTTTAAGTTTCGGGCCCCGATAAGCTCCAGATTTGAAAGTGGGGACCACCACCTGGAAAAGGTCTATGTCAACCTTGAACCTGACCTAGGTCAGGGTTGATTTCGACCCTGACCTAAGATTTCAGGCAGGTCACCAGGAAGTTGCAGAAAGGTTTCCAGATCAGCCGGGGACCTAGAAAGGTAGGGGAATGTGCCAGAATGTTTAAGAGGGCCTAGAGGCCCAGAGAGAGAGTAGAATGAGGCCTAGGAGGACCAATACATAGATCCTACCCAGAGAGAAGAGCTATGGAGAGAGAAATCTGAGAGAATCCACAAGATCCTAACCCTAACTTCATCTATACATGTATAATCAAGCACAGATGCAAATCTAATATGCCAACCATACTAAATGAGGGTGCTAAGCCTATCAAAATGGAAGTGCTTCCATTTTAAGATGATACACTTAGGTACTCGCAACTCCCTCTTCATCTAGGATCCATGGAAACAAATTTTGTTGGTTTCTTTCACAATATTAATGAAATCCTACTTGCTCTTCACTTGGTTCATGGCATATTTTTATCATCCTATCAATCAAGAATTTATGCCAACAATCCCCTCTAACTTCTGCATAGCTCACTAGTACTATGTAAAATTCTTAAGAAACTTATATTTACAACTTCAATGTTTACTTGTCAATACTCTATTTCTAAAACTTGCAGGAGGATCCACTTCTACCAAAGTAGAGTTGGCATTACTTCCTATTACACTCAATCGCATCATATGTTCTTATGTAATGTCATTCCAAAACCAACTATGAACATGTCCTTTACCATTCAGCTACATTTACACTCTTACTAGATATAAGCTACATTTACAATTTTGATTCCCTAATTGATCATTATTTTCTTAATCCATAACAATACAAATTCAAGGAAATTAACCTACAAAGCACAAAGAAAATGAAATTCAGCTTACACGGGGCTGGTATAAGTGGATACTAAAAAGAGAAACAAATAGCTACCCATGACTTCCTACCCCTAAACAAGAACTAATCCTATCCATTTCACACCAACATGACTCTTATGATCTATCTTTTTACAAAGAGCACTTTCTTCTAAGATTCCTCAATCGATCTTGGCAACATGCAAATAACTATTCACAGATTAACCATGGAATCATTTTATGTACGTAAGAATAGAAAATATATTCCCCAAAATAAAAGGTAACACACACACACACACACACATATATATATATATATGGCATTCCACCCAAAAGAAATAAATTCTATTTGAGGTACCGATTGTATTTTCTCATAGTATAGGTTTATAAACTATCATATTCAGCTCAATTAAGAATGCAATAGATGCATAAATACCCAAGTGAATTGTACTATCAATCAAGAATGAAACTCAAGGTGAGATACTATCACTCATGCTTAGAGTGTCAATGGTTAAAGTTCAAGCAATGCAAACAAATTCATTTGTTAAATTCTCTAAAATGGAAATACGATTAGCAATTCATTATTGAATTGAATGTGAAAACGATATGACTTATTCTTGGTATAAGTATAAACCAATGTTACACCGAGCCAGGGGGAAAGAGGATGGGGGGGATGTTAAGATGGATTTCCTGGATAGGGGGACAATAGGCCTAAGTTTGGGGTGTCAAGGGGACGGTGGTGGGGGTGGTGTTGTATATATTATATACCATACATATAGTACTTGAATGCTAGTTATGAAAAGATGTATAATACTATTGATCCCAAAATAGAGAAATTGCAAATTCCAAATTCTAAATACTTGAACATAGAACATCATATTAATAATTAGTAATTAGAAATTAGAGTACTAAATGAAATTTCAATTTGACAAATGATATTTTTGAATTAGCAAATAGAATATTTCTATTATATCAAAATATAAGACCAGAGAAAGGCATGAATAGCATATCTAGGAGACCACAAACCTTAATCAATATGCTATCTATCTAATCTATCATGAAAGCCATTCAAAATAATAGTTCACAAATATAAAGCATAAAAAACACTAAGAACTCCCTTCAAATGTAGCTCCCATGTCCTCCTTTCTTCTCCATAATTATATTTAATGTTTCTCTTTGACAATAACACAATTGCACAAAGATACAAAAGCCAAGTTTGCAAGTGAGAATACTAGGAGAGAGTGATCTAACCCTGAAAGAGTGAAATGGCTCTCAATTTATAGAAAATGAGAGTCATTTAGGTGAGGATGCACAAAATCTATGCATAAATGAAGATTTTGGTTGGTAGGATGTTAGGAAGCATGATATGGGGAAGATCAAATAAGGAGATATTGAGAATATTAATGAAGCACCTTAATAGGGATGTGAATCCTCAATTAAGGGATATGGCAATTAGGTAAGATTAGGAATCATTAAGCTATTTAATAATTCAATATTCTCAATATTCCTCACAAAATCAATAATTAGATTTATGAAATTATGAAAATCTCATAAATTGAAATTAGCCAATTAATTAATAAAAATTAATTAATTGTTGGAGACTTAGGGAAAAGGGAATAAATAAAGTCTATTTATTTATTAAATCAAGACCTAGGGATAAACTATGGGTTATTCATCCCAAGGGGGGAAATTAGTGAATTATTGATCGAATTGAAGGTGTTGATGTCGTATTGAAATGATTTTGATAATATTGATAAGGATTGGGATCAATTCTGAGGGTTCTGGAATAGTTTAGGAAATCATGAGGCATCGATGAGATTTGACAATGTGCCTGCATAATGATGTTTAGAAATTATTGAAAAGTGCCAATAAACTTTGATGGCATCATAGGATTGAAATTGAAATGTGGAAACATTGATGATCTTGGACAATGTTCCCAAAATGATAATGATCAGATATAGTATTGACGAACATGGACAACACTATTGAATTAATATTGATAGATTGATAACAATAACACCAATGAACTTTGACAATGTTATCAAATAGCTGATTGAATGAATGCAAAGCATTGATGAACTTGGACAGTGCTCCTAAAATCATGACAAGATTGATCAAATTGAAATAGGGTTTTGATCGGTTTGGAAATTGGGTTAATTAGGCATCGATGATCTTGGACAATGCCCCAAAATGGTTGGAATGAGTCCAAACAATTCTGAAAGTGATTAGGAATAGAATAGAATGGGTTTGAATTGATTTAGGAAGGTTTGGAATGGTTTAGGATCGGTTTAGGGTTGATCGAAATAGATTAGGAAAATGATCGATTTGATAAAGAGAGTAGAAATGTTAGTAATTGATGACATGGAAGAATGACACAATATTAGTGAATGATAAAGATCAAACACATAATATAGAAGACATGTTAAAAAGGGGGCATAGGCAATGAACCATTTTTAGGTGTCTACATTTTTCCCCTCTTTGAGACAATATGATTATGAGCATTGGCTCAAAGAAAAATAGAAGATCATGCCCTAGTGGATCGACAGAATGGAGGTAGGATGCCCCCTCAGAAAATTAGGCAGAAATTGATATGAGGAGAATTTTTTGAAAAGAAAGATGATTGATTGAAGAAATGTTAGGAGAAAGAAGAAATTAGATGAAGAAATGTTAGTAAGATAGAAAGATTGTGGCTTTCATAAGTGCAATTGTGTTATAAGATCTTATTTTGATATTGCCAAAGTGGATGCGGCACATCGTGGCACAAAAGCCAGAGCCAGAAAGTCATCCTTTTGCGTAAACAAACATGATGTAGATAGAGGATGATCTTTTCCGTCCTGAAACATGTATCAGACATGCCCTAGAATTTCATGAGATCATCAAACAAGTAGAAAAATTTAAAAAAACTGGTCATGAACCATCCCGGCTACTCTCATAAGTTCAGATGATATCATCGAGTAGCATACGAACATGAGAAAAAAAGAAAATCAATAAAAGATAAAACACTCACTGAAACAATGTGAGCCAATAGCCATTCTGATCTTTTGTTACTTGCATTAAATGTTCATTGATTGGTAGCTTAGATTGCAAATTGACTGATTGGATAACTGATCGATAAATGGGATAGATTGATTGATAGTAAAGGTCGAAAGATCGAAAAGTCCAACCAGATTGAATGTTGAGTCACAATGATCCAGATCACATTTGTGAGAACATGATTTTGTTAAGCACAGAATGATGAATCTGTCAGTGATGTCTGCAAACATGATGTTCGATTTGCAAAAAGAAGACAAGTATGTACAAATTTATTGCAGATTTTTGAAGAGATTTTTGCAATTTTTAGGATTTTTGAGATATTTGAATGTTTTTGTCATGATCTTTTTTTCAGGACTTTTTTACGATTTTTCAGAATTTTCAACATCATATTTGATTTTTAGGGTCTTTTTTCAGGATCATATTTGATTTTTAGCAAAAAAAATTCAGGACATTATTTGATTTTTAGCAATTTTTTCAGGACATTATTTGATTTTTTTTAATTTTGAGCTTCTAGTTGGATTTTTAGGATTTTTTCAGCATTGTATTTGATTTTTAAGGTCTTTTTTCAGGATCATTTTTATATTTTTAGAAATTTTTTCAGGATTGTATTTTTTTGCATTTTTAGCTTCTTATTTGGATTTTTAGGATTTTTTCAGGACATTAAGATATTTACAAGTTGCAATATTTGAATTGTCCCCGATGTCTAGCAAGGCAGGGACATTGTCAAAGGGGAAATTGACTGGTAGATGGACGAAGGCCAAGGGTCATTGCATTGGATCTAGTAGGTGCCAAGGACTATCTAAGAAATGGTTTAACATGTTTTTTTTCACCAAGCTGGGGGACTAGACAAGACAATGATAAGGTAATGAGATAGGGCAGTGGATAGAATGCGAGAAATGAACATGTCAAGAGGTTTTTATTTGAAAACATATTTTGCATCGAATGTCCTTATTTTACATCAAGACCAAGATAAGTTGGATTGGAAAATGATAGGATATTAATAGGATATGCAAGATTAATCAGGGATAAGGGATATATGGGTGTTGATAGGATAAAGGATATGAGGGACATAGGATAACGGAGGACATGTTGGGGATAATGGAGGAGAACACCAATGAAATCTGCCCCCAAGTATAGATTGCAAGAAGTTCATAGAATAACACATGACGCCTGTTTGCCAGGATTTCATCATGGTACTTGCCCAAAGCACTTGTTTTCCAGGTTTTCACTGTTGGAAAAATTTATTTCTCTTGAATATTTTTTTTTGTGTTACCAAGACGCCTGTTTGACAGGTTTTCATCAAGGCAACTTTTTTCTTTTTCTTTTTTTTTTATTTTTTGATTTTTTTTCTTCTTTTTTTTGACTTTTTTTACCTTTTGGAAAAAAAATTGGAGGCATGAAATGACATGGACAGAGGACTCAAGCGCCTTACTCTTTGAAATGTGCTTTTGAAATATATTGCGCAAAGACGTTGGTAGGGTAATGAAAAAGGGATATGAAGTGGGTGATTGGATAAGGATGGGACAAGCTTTATGCAAAGGATTGGATAGGTTGGAAAGCAGGTGTTGGATGATGGAGGGAATGTACACTAGCTTTATTTGAAGTGGAATGGAATGGAGCTATCCATGATGCCCATTCTGTCTGGGGCCGGGGCATCCTTTGTACATAATTATTGATCCTGAAAAAATCCAAAAAAAATGATATATTGTCAAAAATGATAAAAATTAGAAAATGTCCTAAAAAAATGATCGTGTTAGTGAAAACCTAGCAATGGGAACTTTGATGTATCTCCAAAAAAAATTATATGTTCCGAAAATACAAAAAAATTTAAAAATTCAAAAAAATAGAAAAAGTTCCTTGGTGAAAACTTGGAAACAGGCGCCTTGGTAGCAAAAATTTGCAATAAAATCCAAGTGGTGAAAACCTGGAAATGAGCGCTACTTGAGGCCTTTGCACCCCTATTTCTTAGCGTGAGTCCTCGACACTTAGCCTTTCTCCATCATGTCTTGTCCCTGTTGCCTCGGTTTGGAATTGGTCTTTGTCTTTGTCTAGGGGGCATAACTATGTTAGCTTTGGTCTCTTGGATGCATTAGTCTTTAGAACACCTCACAAATGGTGTTTTTCAACACCACCCCAACTGTGTTTTTCAACACAACCCCTGACATTAAGTGTTTTTCAACACTTATCGGTTTGGTCTTACCCAGTTTTGTCATGTGATCTTACCTGCTTGCAAGCATTCGATCCTTATCCTAGGAACTCAGTATCAGTTAACACACTTAAATTTTTAAACACAACACTTAATGTTTGAGCTATGTCATGATCGTTTCTTTGTGTGCTGACTGTTATTGATTTTCTTTGAGTGTCCTTGTCTAATAAGTCTCTCTAGGATGCATAGCTAGAGGACTTGGGGCATGGGGCATATTTTTAGTTGCTTTCTTCTTGTGGGTGTGGTCTTGAAACTTTTGAGTGTCTCTTGTTGTTCCCTTGACACACTTAGGAGATTTGAAGCATCGTCCTTGAGTGTTTTTGCACAACCGTTCTTCTAGTCATCCTGGCATATATACCTTGATGCGAGCATGGTTTTGCTACATTAAATTGGGTAAGCTAACATCGAATTCATCTTGACCTTTATGTATTTGATTCTTATGTTAGAATATTTCCACATTCCACTCCAATATAAATCACATTCATATCTTCATAGTTGCGCTTGTGACTAGTGATGATTGTGTGATTATCTGATGTCCGTTAATAATGGCCCAATGATGAAAATAAGATCCTTAACATTCTCTAATGAATGATGAACACAAAGTCCTATGTTACATTCTCCCTATTGTAATTACACCTTTGCATTTTCATGTAGCTTGCATTGTTAGACATCATGTTAGTTTGGATTTTTAGGCTGCATTATGAGTTTGCAAGGGTTTTCCTTCATCTTTCTTATGGAATTTTAATCAATCATGGTCATGTTTGATCTTCATTTCCTTATCTTCTTTCATGATCTCAATCAAAATTTTCTATCTTAAACAGTTGATTGATTTTGGGGAATTCTCTTTCTTAAGGCAAATTCTCTTTCTTCTCTCCATTTCTTTCCACCTCTTCCAAACTTCTATCTTCCATTCACTTTCACCCCACTTCTTTTCTTGTAATTCAACCTTGGGGTATAATATTTTGTACTTGATATTCTACCTTGGTTCTATGATCCGTATATCTTTCATCTTACATCAATAACCTTATCTTTAGTTTGATTTGATCAAATTTATCAATTTTATATTTCTCCTCTATCTCATTTTGATTTCGATCACGAGGGGGTAGTACCTGTCAAACTTCAATCCTTGATTCAGCTTTATCAATCCTATCAATTTCTCCGCTTGGGGAAACCTTTCTTGAGATTCTTATCTTGGACATGCCGATTACCTATTTACAGGGGTGTTGACCTTGTCTTTTTCAAATAGCTTATCTTTTTCCTGATTTGTTCCCATCCGTCGATCACACGTCTGGGTTGTTTTGTGATCCCAAATCGATCTCACACTTCAACTGCATTCTTTGACTACATGTGTTCCCATAAATATCACACATTATTCAAAGAGGGGCAAATGTATGCACCCTAAAATTGTCGCCTAGATTATGGGCCCCCATTCTTCAATTTATCAAATTCCTGAATCAATGCTTTGCAACATTTTTAATTCAAATCAATTTCCTTGATCAAATTGTAATTAATTCAATTATTTCAATATTATTTAATTAAAAGGTTTGATCATTCTATCCATAATCTTATTTAATTAAAAGAAAACACCCCTTTTAATTAAATAAAATGATCTTATTTAATTAAAATAAAATCCCTTTTTATTAAATAAAATAATCTTGTTTAATTAAAAGAAAAACTCTCTTTTAATTAAATACTCTTATCTTATTTAATTAAAATATCTCTTTTAATTAAATAATTTAAACTTATTTAATTAAAAGAAAAATCCCTCTTCTAATTAAATAAATAAAATCGCCACTTAAAGCTCTCTTTTTGATGAAAAAAAGGAAATAAATCAAATAAAAAATAAATAAAACTCCTTTTTTCCACACATATTCCTAAGTGATGGGCTTTTTCCTCTTACTTGCCTTTTTAAGGATTTATCCCACATTGCTCTTGAGGATACATTCCTCTCCACACTTTCCTTTATAAGGATCCTTCTCCTTCTCATTTAGAGATCAGATATATCAAGTTTTCATGTTATTGTTATGCTACAGGTTTGGAGAGCAATTTTGGAGGAGAGTTTGAGCATTGGAGCTTAAACCATGCAACTTCTCTTCTTCTTGTCTTCTTCTCTCATGCATCCATGCCTAATATGAAGTTAGAGAGGGATATAAAGGCCAAAGATGGTATTGCAAGATAGTTGGAAAAGGTAGAATTAGAAGCTGCTACTGCAGAGATGAAAAGAAAGATTGTTTTCTTGAGTTCTTCAATTCATACCAATGTAACAAATGATAATATTGTAGTTACTCAAACTATGCCTATAAATACTTCTAGTATTCAGAATACTAGTGTTAATACAAATACCCAGACATGTGGTGCAACTCAAGGAGTTGCATCACAACCAGGAGGGAGTGGATTCAACAGAAATGTTGGTCACCAAAATGTAGGCATTGGTAATAGTAGCCACAATATTGGTATAAATTTTCAAAGAAGACCTATTCATCTAGAAAGATATAGGCAATTATTTTTTTATGGTATCCCTAGTCAACCAAACCCTATTCCTAATGAGATCAGAGATAAGATTCCCAAATTCAATGGGAATAATGCTATAACTAGTGAGGAGCATCTAAAACTTTTCATAGATAAAATGAATGATTATGAGATTGGAGATGAGGATTTTGTGATGAAATTATTTGTGTAGTCTTTGATTGAGGATGCGAGAGATTGGTACCGAGGTTTTCCTGATAATAGTATTTACTCATGGGATGAGTTTGTTAGAAGTTTCAAAGAACAATACGTTGACAAGATAAATTTTGGCTTCATGTTGAATGAATTTAACAATTTGGAAATTTTTTGCAAATGAAGGCATTGTCGAATTCTTCCAGCACTAAAACTTCCAGTTACTCCAAAGCCAAAGGAAGAGAATATTCTAAATTCAAGAGTTGCTAACCAGACTAGAACAAAAACATACATGGAATATCTGGTAAAATGGAAAGAACAAGTTGTTTCCAAAGCTACATGGGTGCAAGAGACCAAGTTCAAGAAGTTAGTCATCAACATTCACTTGATCCAATCACCTGGAAGTTGATTTCTCTTATTTGGGGGAGTATGGTGCAAGAGCACCTAGAGAACTTAGGGTTAAAGGCCCTTAGGAACATTTTGGATTTGTTTTAGTTAGTTTGTAAGGTGTCTTTTCAATCACTCTTGTAATGACCGAGTGAAAAATGGATGAAATTGGTGATAAACACCCTAGTTTCTTATATGTATGTTTTTAGGTTAATTGTGTGTTGTAGAGGTATTTTGTAAGCCTCTAGTAATCCAACCAAGGCATTAGGAACCTTAGAAAGTGAAAGTGCATTAAGATAAGATGTTTGGCATGTACTTATGCTCGACATGTACTGATGGTTGACATATGTAGATGTTTCTCGGCATGTACTGATGCTCGACATGTACTGATGTTTCTTGGCATGTACTGATGCTCAACATGTAATGATGTTGCTCGCCATGTACTTATGATCGACATGTACTGATGTTTCTTGGCATGTACTGGTGCTTAGTATGTATTGTTGTTTCAGAACACGTTCAGTTACAATGACCCAAGAAAAGGGGCTTTTGTCTTTAGTGGACAGTATGTTCAGTTATAACGGTTCTTGAAAAGACACTTTCGACTTGAGGGGGCAGTTAAGTCTATTGTAATGATGGGAAGATTATTTAAGATCTCCCAAGCCTTTATTTTGAGGGAGTGGTTGAAAGAGTTGGATTTTTTTGTATGTTTTTTTCTTATTTCCAGTTAATGAAAAGTTGCAGGTTGTGTGTTTAGTTATTTTCAAGTATTTTTGTTTACTCGGTGTGCAAGTAGGTTAATATTTTGTTTTCATTTCAAAATTTGTAAGTTCTTGGCCCATTCTGGGTTGTAAATACTGAATGGCTCCTTAAGGTTCTTGAATCCATGGTGAGAACCATGTTCTTGGATGGAATTTGAGGGGAGCCCATGTGTAACACCCCAAAATTAGCACCTTACAATTCTAATTAATTTTGGTGTATTTTCTCATCATCAAAGTCCTATTGTACTAGGAAAATTCTCCTTCCTAATTATCTTTAATTGACTTAGTCTCAAATGCAGAAAACCTAAAGTTGCATAAATCTCACACTATATTTAATTCCTAAATTTTCAAGGTTTATTGGCTAAAAATCCCTATGATTAATTAATTTAATTCTAAAGTCATAAGTAATTTTAAATTAAATTAATTCCACCCCCTTTAGCTAATACACATCAAAAGGAATTAAATAGTTATTTAGTTATTTGAATGGATTATCCTCAAAAAGAATTCCATGTGAAAAGTCACTCATGTGGCAATAATTCCTTCATTTAATTAAATAAATCTTTCAATTTTGTCTCACCTTCCTCCATGGAGATGAAGAGTTAGTCATTTCTTTCTAAGAAACTCTTCATCCTCTTTCCAGGTTCTTCTATATTATGGACTTCCTTTTCTTCATTTGAGAGGGACAATTTGAGAGTATCTAAACTATAGCAAAATCTTATCTCAATTCTTTCATGTTTTCAATCATTTGTTGCATAATTTAGCTTAATTTCATTTAGATTAATAGCATTTTGCATCTTAAATTAGTTTTATTATATATCAAATAGCTTTATTTTATCATCTTTCCAAGTTCTTAGCTTAGAATATGCACTTTCATTCTTAGATTGTAATTACATTTCTCACATAGAATAGTTTCAATTTTAGTTTTTATAATGTTTTCAAATCCTCCATTTTAGCAATGGTCATGGTTGTTGGCTCTTTTTCTGAGAGTAATTGAAAAACCCCAACTAAATAGGAGGCAACAGGTCGATTCAATTAAATTTTTGGAATGGACAATTCATGTTCATTTTCGCAATTTGATGATTGAGCAATGACCATGTTGTGTTTGTGCCTAATTTAGAGGTCACATTCAGACACATACACCATGTACATAGTTTTCTTTTTGTTAGGAGAAGTGTTAGTCATGATTTTTGAGCTCTTACCCTAGTCAAGATTGGTAATAGTCTGGATGGGGAAGAAAGTGAGAAAGATGTGGTGAGTGCATTGGCTGAATGAGTTGGTTTAGCCAAAGTAAATCTACCCTTGTAGGTTTAGTGAGTATGGAAGAATAACTTGTTGGTGGGAACTGGGTCTTGAGAAAGACGTGAAGTTCTTAGTGAATTACCTGGGAATAGGGTTGAGAGTACCCTAGGGGATCTAGGTTAGAGACCTTAGAGCAGAGTTAGGATGACTCTCAGAAGAAGGATCTCGTTCCCCATCAATATTTCTCATTTCTTGTTATTAATTCTACTGACTCAAGACATTTGATATTATTTTCGATATCTATTAATATTTTCACATTAGAAGAAACTAGGAAATTTTCCTCTAACCCAACAAAGCCCCCCAATAAGTCCCCTATTCTCATAAGAATTTTGTTGTGTAATAATTCTACTAGTAGATTAGGTATTCTAACCCATTTTGAGGCTTCTATTAATTGTAATTTACTAGGATCAAATTTAGGTTGTTAGTCCATAAATATAAAATTGTCTCCTTTGCAAAAAACATGATTTCCATATAAAGTTATGCTTTTAGAGTATCATTTTTAAAGCCAATGAACAAGAAATAATTAAGAAGGATATTTATACTTACCTAACCCTCATATGCCTCAATCAACCAATCTACAATGCTACATGAAGCTTGGATCCACCTCATTTTGAAAATAGATCATGTTCCTTGCAATAATCCCACATGTCATTTGTAAATTTAATTTTAACCTCAATAATAATGTCGCATTTGGGGATCTCATTCCTAGGTCTATTTTGCAGATCTTGAAATGGGTGTACTGTATCCTCAGTGTTTTTCATTTATTTATTTCTCTAAGTATACGAGGGTTTTCTTTTCCTGGTAAAGCATCACATGTTACCCTTTCTAGATACATAAAGGGTATTTCAATAGGTACTATGATGTTGAGACGAGATATCCCAACATTGATAATCCTCCTTAATTTTTTCCATAGGTTGGGATCTTTTAGAGGGTGGAGTGCAGGAAGGAGCCTAGCGTTCATTCCTTTATTGGCCCATCTGTGAGGATTTGGAAGGATCCTGCATTTTCCCCAGAGCAATTTTATTAACTCCAGATGTAAATTTTGATATCATGGAATTCATGGGGACTACCCTTATTTGATTACCAAGACCTATGTTATTTTCATTCTATCTATTTCCATTTGTTTCTCCCCCAACCCAGATGTTCAAGGATTTATTGGTCATTTGGAACCTCACCACTTTCCATTCCTAGTCTTTTCACCCTCCATTATTCAAGTTTGACATGGTAATAGGGTTTCTAAGCCATCGTTCCGTCCCATTATTATTCACAACGGATGCAGGGTTCCCAAAGTTCCTTTGCATTTCATTTCCCCAATGAGTGAAGGGAGGATGATGGCTTAGAACCTCAAATCTATTAGAATTTTCAGAGTGCCTTTCGTGATCAACATAGAAAACCCTTCAAACATTGTTTGTCCTTCTTTGGAGTGCTACCTTTTTCACATTTTTTGGAAGAACCATTTTTTCCATGTAATTGCATTAAATGAATGTTATAATAAGGGGGGAAATCTATTCATTATTTCCTTAAGTCAACATGAGACATAAAGGAAAATATATTTAATATTTTATAAACACAAAATAAATATGGTTTTGACATGAAGTATATAAAAGCTTCATGAAGTAAATCAATCACATTATGCATATTATTTTCTTGTTTTTAGTTTGGCGTGGCTTCTTGGGAAGTGGTGCTTTTGGTTCAAGGGTTTACAACTTTGAGAAATGTGGATTCCTTCCAGGATTCAACATTTGAGGTGTTGAAATAAACACTAAAATTTTCTTAAGGGAGTGGCTTATCTCAGAGCTACACTTGTGCTTTTAGTTGGTGAAAGGAAAATAATAGTTGTAGTTCATTTTCAAAGGGTAATTGTAGAGATACAACATAGGCGACCAACTACAGGAATTAATAGCAATAAGAAAATGGTTTTATGCATTCAAAGGGGGTAGTCATACTTAAGACTAGGCCACGTGATTCCTTGGATGCTATGTGCCTGGGCTAGAGTTAGAACGATATGCTTTTGGAAGTCAAATAAGATTGGAGTTGGACACATAGTTGAAGTCATACATTGTTTAGTGATTTTGAAAAAACTTGGGCACAATTATTTATGTTGCATTTAGTGCCAAGTTATCTTATTTGTTGTAGATTTCCATTTCTTGTTTTCAATTGCAAATAAATGCCAATTTTATAATTGCAAATGGATTGCTTCCATGAATGAATGTGTGATTATTTGTGATTTTTTTTAAGCCTTCAAAATTTTGATAACCAACAATATACTGAAAGCAACAGTTAGTTTGTATGCAAACTATTTGATGAAATGCCTTTGAACAGTTTGGTGCATTTTCAGAATGATATATCTGCCAAGTGTTTGTCTAAATGTATGATCAATGTATGTATGAAGTTAAGATATTTAAATTTGATTTGAGCTTACAATTGTTTGATAAAATTCTTATGTATGAGTTCAAGACTTTTCAAAACAATGAATACCTGCCAATTATCAGAAGTAGTTGAATCAAGCTAGCAGAGCTCACTACAAATTACCCTCATCCAAGCGGGATTAACACATCATTTTCTTTCTCATCCTGGAAATAACTCTAATCATCTGAAAGAGTATCTTCCTCTATCTATACTAATGAAGTCATCTTTGCATTAATCCCTTGCGATGTAACTGACTATTAAAATTATAAGTAATGTCTCCACCATCAATCTTCTTTACTGCTTCCTCTTTCATTAAGGTGGGACTCTTCAAATTCATTTGTAACCGTCGACCATACCAAAAATTTATTTTTTCTACTTAACAAGTGACATTAAAAATTATTTTCAAGATTATGAAATTAATTTTTTTAAGCGTACTATAGTCTCAACTCATAAGACATGTAATTGGCTGTCAAATTTATTCAAAAAGCTAAATTATTTACAACCAAAATTGTTTTCATTGTAAGAAGCCTCTTGACTTAATAAATTTAGATTGTAGAGGCATTGCATTTTTTTCAAGCATCATCTTCTTAAATTCAAAATCTAGATTATTAAAAATTTAGATAAAATTTCATATTAAACTTTAATCCTATGCTAAATTATACTACAAATGAATTATATTTTTTTGTTTAACATTAATATTATGCTTGGTCATATTAGAAATTAGTTAAGTTACAATTAGAGGAAATTATTGAGTTAGGGTTAAATTTAAAGTTATTTTTTGTACTTTTTGTAGGGTACTATATTGCATTCACTTGTGCGCAATTAGCCAATTAGTGAATTGTTTTGCACCAATCATAAGTAACTATTTTTCTGTAATCAGAATATTTCTAAAGTTGCAATATTTATTTATTTATTTGATGGATAAGGGTTCGTATCTGAGATTATATTTATTAATTATAATAAAAGTACATCATTCATTGTTCAAGAGGGCATGCTAGAGGAAAGAACCAGAAAAACAACCTTTGGTCATATCCCAGAAAACCTATAACTAGAGTATATTTACATCATGCAACATCTTGCCAAAACCAAATCCAAAAAATACTAGACAATAATCCTCCAGAAGCCACATCCTAAATACTCACTCTGGCACTGTAGACATCCTAAAATGGACAGGCTTGCGACTTTACATTAAAAACACTAATTTTCATCTATTAATTAATGGTTTTTTAATCATTAATTAATCATCTATTTTCCTCTAAATTCATTTCTCAAATCATCTAATCCAATTMTCAAAATTAATTAAATAATTAATTTTATTTAATTAATTAAGCTTTAATTGATTAATTACCATTAATTGATTAATTAAACTCAATTTCCTATAGTTTAAATCAAATATTTAAACTTACTAATTAAATTCTCCCAATAAAGTTAATTTCGATTAAATTAATTTAATTTCATCAAATAAAGCAATTCTTAATTAAAAAGAATTCAATTATCTCACATGTTGAAACTAATTAATAAATAAATAAATTAAATATTCATTTATCTTCAAAGAGATAACTCCAATCAGATCACATGGGTTACTCCACCCATCTCTCCAGTCCACATGGGTAACTTCACCCACCTCTTCAGTTCAAA
>MU227537.1:793599-828454 GCA_018584345.1 Thuja plicata | reverse complement strand
TCCACATGGGTAACTTCACCCACCTCTTCAGTTCAAAAAGGTAACTCATAATTAGCTCCTCAGTTAACCAAACTCTATCTCCTCTTAACCAAATAAAGAGGTGGAGTTTACTGTGGATCTCTCCTATCCTTTTGATCTCAACCATTCATCTCCCCATCTCTGGGATTGATCTCAACCATTCATTTCATCATCATTTCCTATATAATAAACCCTTCATAACCATTTGAAGGATCCAGGATTTCAAGCGCCATTACTCTGTCAACATTCAAGCTATCTTGCGATCACACACACACATTTCAATTGTCAAATTCTCGACGCTTCTCAAGTCATGGACGCTGCCCCGCCAATACTGAGCATCAAGAACAGTGTTTCGGAAGGAGTAGAGAGAAACAATAGAAGCTTCAAGCATCATGGGGTTTGCATTCATTTGTCTTCCCTTCTCTTGTTTGTACATTTTATTGCTCACATTTCTATTATTCGTTTAGTAGTCATTGCGTATTTGATTTGCATGCACTTGTGAACCTTTGCTACTAACCCCTGCCCTTGGAAAGCTGTGGGAAACTAGAGAGAGAGGCGTACAGGCACATCTTAAACCAAAATCTTGGGTGCCCTACCTCTCCTTGTTACTGTCCTTAGATTTCAATCCCTTTCCTATGGTCATATTTGTTGCACTCCCAAGCTAAAGTTTTAAGTCTACAGTTTAAATGATGTTGTTATAGCTTGCTCCAAATATAGCTCAAATTATTAACACATTTGTCAAAAGGATTAAAGAAGTCCTCGTATCTTTATCTCCATCCTTCCTAAATGTCCTATGTTTTGATTAGGGTTCAAAATTGTTGTTGTGATTCCAGGCCACCAAAGTTCCTGCCTCTTGTGAGTCTGAGAATATTGAATCACACCTAACAACCTAAATATAAAGGAGAAGAAGATCCTTTGTTGTCAGAGACCTCATGGTCCTCATAGCCCCCCTCTTCCTTTCCAGCACCTCATGACGTCTTCACAACTTTCATTGAAGGGGAAGAAAAGGGAGGAATGTTCTCAAAATTTTTGTTTGAAGAATTTGCCTCAACTCCCAACTTTGTCATTTCATCTGATGCTAAATTACCTTCCCTAGAGATTTGGTTAATGATCACTTGCTCAAAATTAACCAAGAGGCTTAAAATATCATCTAGTAATGATTGAAGTCTCCAATTAGGGGATAATTTTGATCTAACTACATTAATAGTGATGAGAGAGTCTCCTTCAATCTCTACCATTGATAAATTAAGCTTCTTGCATAAAGATAGCCCTGAAAGCAATGCTTTAAATTTTTCCATGTTGTTGGTATCTTCCTTTAATGGTTTGGCCAATTTGGCCAAAATTAAGCCTCTATCTGAGTGGATAACGTAACTAGCCCTTGATGGGCCAGGGTTACCTTTTGAGGCCCCATCAGAGTTTAG
Organism: Thuja plicata; assembly: GCA_018584345.1. Lineage (NCBI taxonomy): Eukaryota > Viridiplantae > Streptophyta > Pinopsida > Cupressales > Cupressaceae > Thuja > Thuja plicata. The sequence continues at coordinate 827,015 of MU227537.1, read as the reverse complement.
TTTATGTCATCGACTACTAGGAGGAGACCAAACACAATTTTGTCCACAAATTTAACTTTGTTGTCTTCCTTGACCTAAGGTTTGGGGGGCCTTAAGACCAAACCAATTCTTAAGCATGAAATCATCCCAACTAGTATAAAACTTTGAAGAGGAGCACTAGGCTTTGACTCTAGAGTTCATAGTTTCCACTATTGTTGTTTCAATTTTTTTTAAGAGAGAGTCCTTTTTTAGTGACTTCCCTTGGAAGACTCTCCTATTACGTTCCTTCCAAAGTTCCCATATGAGTATTGAGGGAGAAACAATCCATAGAATACCACATAAATTTTCATTAAATAATAGGGTCCATGATCTAAATAATGATAGAATGTCATGGGGAAGTGCAGACCTCCATCCTATCTTTGCACATAATCATTGCCAACACTCCGAATAAAATGGACAATTCAAAAGAAGATGGTTTACATCCTCCTCATTATTGTAGCATAAAGAGTAGATAGATGGACCTTAATAACCTATTTTTTTAAACTAATTTGTTGTCAAAATCCTTCCTTGTCGAGCTGCCCAAGAAAAAACTCCCGCTTTTGGCAAGCAAGCTTTGTTCCAACAAAGATGATTTGGTAAGTCCTATTTGGCCAAACTTTTCTCTTTGGAAGCTATTTATATCCTTCTTTCACACTATATTTTCCTGATTTGGAACCATTCCAAATTGATTCATCCCTTCCTTGTTCAAGAACAAAAAAAATTTAGAATGAGTTTTATGTCAACAATCTCATGTTGATATAATCCTATATTTTCAAAACTCTTACATTGCCAGTTACCTGTCAGATTTGGAATGGGGATAATATATAATCCTTAGCATAAATTCCCTACTTCTGGGTGCATATATCTCTTATTTTATTAGCATCCATTAACTTACTAATGATTGGGTAGCCACCCAAGAGTCATCACAAAATTATGCCTTGCTTCCATCCTTGATATTCCATGTTATATTATCCAAAATGATGCTACTAGACTTTGCCAAAAAAATTCCATATTCTAGAGCCCCTGTGAAAGTTTGAAATTCTTAATGGATCCTCATCATTTAAATTAGATAAATATTTCCCTTTCGTAATCCTGACCCATTTCATTTGAATTTCAAAGTGAATTTTCCTAAATAATTTTGCCCCTAGGGCCTGATTTTGATGCACTTGGTTCTTGATTCCTATTCCACCTAGTTCTACTGGATTGCATATTTCATCCCAAGATATAAGGGTAATTTTTTTTTATGTTTGTCCCCTGCCAATTTTTTTTTTCTCAATTTTCTAACCATCTCCAAGTGTCCTCCCGAAGATAGTAAAATGCAAGACATCAGATAAATAGGGATGGCTGAAAGAGTTTCCTTAAGAATTATTAGCCTCCCTTCCCAAGAGAGCCATTTTGATTTCTAGTACTCCATTTTCCTATCTAATTTCTCCCTAATAGGTTTCCAAACTAAGGTGGATCTCAAATATTTTTCAACCAAAACTCCCAAGTAGGTGCAAGGGAGGTTGCCTTCCTTGAACCCTAGAGAATTCAAAATTTATATTTGGGTCTTTTTCTTAATGAAAAATAATAAAATATGAGATTTCTCTTTCTTTAATATTTGGTATGAGACACCAACATAACATTGTAGAGACTTTTTCAATTGAAATGGTTCTAGTTTAGTTCCCTTTCCAAATATAAGGGTGTCATCTCCAAACTATTGGTGAGTGACTGGTCTAGCCGAAGAAGTAATTTCCACCCCCTTTAGGATACCCTAATTTTTAAGTCTCCCAATCCTCCTCCCACGAACTTCACCCATGATTATGAAAAGGAAAGGGGACAATGGGTCTCCTTTTTTTATTCCCCTAGAACTCTTGAAGAAACCAAATAGAGATCCATTAATGAGTATAGAGAATCTAGGGGAGGAGATGCAGTAAAAAATAAAATTCATCAATGCTTTGGAAAATCCAAATCTTTCCAAACATCTTGATAGAAATCTCCAATCCACTTTATGATATGCTTTCTTGACGTCTAGCTTTATGAGAATATTGGGTTGATTATTTCTTTGAACGAAATGTATTTATTCTTGAGCTATGATGACTCCATAAAAAAAATATCATCCTGAGATGAAACCCATTTGTTCTTCTCCAATAATTTTCCCTCACACCATCTTTAATCTATTGGCCAATGTTTTGGAAAGTAGCTTGTATATAGTGTTGCAAAGCAAAATTGGACTGAACTCATCCAAGAATGTTGCATTTTCTTTCTTAAGAATAAGAACTAATAAAGTATTCTTGATTTTCCTAGGAAATCTACTAGAGGATCTAGCTGCCTCCAATGCATCTATTAATTTTAACCCCACAATCGACCAATAGTGCTAAAAAAAACTAGGTGGGAAATCATTCAGACTAGGAGCTTTATTGTGTGTCATTTGGTTTAAATATTTATGGATCTCATCCTCTGAGAATTTATCCGACAATATCTTATTGTCATCCTGAGAAATTAACTTAGGAATATCTTGTAGCATCTCATTTTGAGAGAAAAATTTTAAACCCTTAAAGTTGTTTAACACATTTGTGAAATAATTCACTATTTATCTTTGAATTTCCGTTTGCTCCTCTAAAACACTACCATATTCCTTGTTGATTCTATAAATTGTGTTCACACTTCTTCTTTATTTTGTGTTGTTGTGGAAATACTTTGTATTTTATCTCCTTCTTCCAACTATGTTTCCCTAGATTTTTGCCTCCAAAATGTCTCTTCTTTGGTCTGAATATCCCCATAATATCTTAATAAATCCTCCTTAATGAGTAAATTTAAATCCATACCTTATTCGATAATCAATTCATTCAATTCTGGTATCTTTTGCTCAATTTCAGATTTTGAGAGGAAGATATTCTTGAAACGGTTCTTATTCCAATCCAACAAATTAATCTTGATACATTTTAGCTTTGATATAAAATAAAATAACTTAGATCCTTTTACCCACCAACCTTTCCACCATTGCTCTATTAATGGAAGAAAATCCTTATTCTTCATCCACATGTTTTCAAATTTGAATGGGCAGGATAATGGTTTGTCTTATCCTAGAATATCCAACTGTATAGGATAATGATCTGACCCAAAGGGTGGAGAAATTGAAGCCTTCAAGTCATACCGAAAATCAGCCATCTCACCTTTGAAGAAGAATCTATCTAATTTTTTTGCTCTATTATTAAAACCTTCTCTTATATTGTTCCATGTAAACATTTAATTCTCTATTTGTATTTCCATTAAATTTTCCTTTGACACCCAGTTTTGAATTATACTTGGTGTTGTCTTTCTCGCTAGTTGTCCTCCCCCCCCCCCCCCCCCCCCATTTTTTTGATTGATGCAGTGTGGCATTAAATTCCCCTCCAATAATGAATTTTTCATCTGGCCCTGCTGAAAAAAAAAAATTGATATCCTCCCATACCTCTTGTTTTTTCTTGGCTTGAATCAGACCATAGACATTGATTAAAGAAAATTTTAGTTTAGAGTAGAGGTTGCCCATATTTCCCCCAACAAGTTGGAGTATCTTATTAATCTTGAAAAAAATATCTTTATGGGATTCCAGATTACTGCTAAACCACCCAAGGATCTAATTACCTCCACTGATTCTACCTTCCAACCACCCAATCCTATTGCAAACTGTTCCATTTGTTCTATGTCCATTTTGGTTTCCTGTAATAGTACAATATCATCCTTAAGTGGAAATATACAATGTTTAACCAAATGTTGTATATTAGGAGACCTTAGGACCTTAACATTGTATGTTATAACTCTCATTGTGACCCATGAAGGCTCTTCCCTTCCCAACTTTCATGAAAGCAGTAATTTTTGTTTGATCATAATCTTCCCCATCTTCTGCCCTAAGAGTAGCCATTGATTTGTGACCCTTACCTTGTTTGTTTTTAGCTCCACAGTTTGGAGATATAATTTTGAGTCCTTGTTTATGGAAGCCCAGGTCACTAGGAGCAGCATGAACTACTAGTTGTTTAGTATTGGAATCATGCTCTTTAAGGATCGATGCATTGTCAGGGCCATCTTCCATTAAATATGTAAGCATGCCATCAAACTCCCCCTCTTCATCCCCAAATTTTAAATCTATAAGTCTTTTCATGAAGGAAGAAGAGGAAGGATCCTCCCCATGTTTATGTAATTGATAAGTTGAGTTTTCCATAAGACTAAACATTTCAAATACTGCCTGTAGTTAAGGGGATAATTTAGGATCTTGATTACTATTGTGAGACGGATCCTCCACCAAGTTCTCTTTATCTTCTTTCTTCTTCCTTCTAATTTTTGTTTGAAGGGGAAGAATCCCTCCCATAACCTTATTCGTGGGGAGGCAATTATCCCATGTAGTCCTTTGAGATATCATTTTCCCTTTGTGATGCCCTTTGTTAGGAGGGGAGTGAGATATGCCTTCTTGTTATTTTTCTAACAATCTTGTCAATTTTCTGCAACCACTGCAATTAACTTTTGACATAGTGGAAGAGGGATCAATATTGCCACTTTTTTTCATTTTTGCATTATATTCACCAATAATAGATAAAAAAATACCTTCCTTATCCAACATAACCTTCTGTCTTTTAATAAAACTCATTATTTCCTCCCTAACTATCTTCTAGAGTTCAAAAAGTTTAGTTTTTAACACATCCTCACCATCCTTTCTTTGAATGTCTAAAGATAAATCCTTTTCATTTGCACTCCTCATTGTTTTTATTGTGTTTATTGAAGATCAAATATCCTTGGATCCTCCTGTCAAACTTGGTTTGCAAACTCATATATCATTTTATCTTGAACCTCCTTCCACCATTGTGTAATAAGTATCTCATCCTGTCTGTGATTAAATCTCCAGATGAGATGATTTTGGTTTCTATTAAGATGAAATCCCCCATTTTTCCTAAGTTCAATTCAAGAGATCCTTATTTATTGCAAGTATCTATCCCAAACGACACTCAATCCTGCATATCACACTCCACAACATGTTATCATCCTTGATTTTGATAACTTTAACAAGACCTTTATTGGTTATTTCCCAGTCAAGAATTGAAAAACCTCTGCCATTTTGTAAAACAATTGAGTGACTAGCATGGGGAGTGTGTAAAGTATAATCACACTGATGTGTTAAATATAGAACCTTAGGAGTATTTTTGTAATAGAAAAATAATATCCAAAGAACTATTGTCAAGTTCCCTTGAGATACCTCCTTGAAATCCTCCAAGATATCAATAGTGGAGAGCAGGGATTGTTATAGTTTTGGAAACATCAATGTAGTCCAACCTAGCAGTGATTGGGAATTCCCTACTAGATTTTCCTAAATGTTATGAGCCTTGAACCTGGTTGGGTCTATATCTATTTCTTGGAGCTCAAAGACCAGACCATCCTTTGTAGACTCCTTCTCACTTGAATTTTGACATGCCTCTGAGACTATTTGTGGATTAAGGTGATCGTAAGTAATCTTTTGGATCCAAAATCCTCCCTTAGATATATTTTTGAGAGTATGTGGTAGTTCAGATTCTAGGTTCATAATTAAATAGAGATTTGGACATGATCTTCCCTCATCCCTCTTATGACTTAGATAAATCCCTACTTTATTCCCAATTATCTACAAAATGTTTTCCCCCCTATATTCTACTGGGAGATCTTTTAGTGTGAACCACATCGGTATGAATCTTATAGAATGCACTTTTTCATCAAATTTAGGAGTCTATTTTTGCATAAATAATCCTTTATTATTTAAGAACCACCCTTTGTGTCTATAAATATTGTCCCTAGAGCAGATTGAATCAAAGAAGACTAAGAAAAACCTTGAAATAGAGTCTATGTATTCTATGTATGAGACTCCTTTCCAGTTTATTTGACCCATTTTTTGAAATCAAATAAAGATAGGTTGGTGTCCCAGAACTTACATATTAAGGCTTGATGTTGTAATTGGTATGATATCTCCTACATCATTTCCATTGTGATAGTGATTTTCATTTTAGATTTGTAGATGACTTCGTGGCATTCATGCAACACCACTTGATCATATGCATTCCTTAGTTCATCCAATTGTTCACTTTCGCTTTCAGCTTCAAGTTCAAAATATTTCTCTGCATCCTGGAGAATCAACACTAACATTGCTTTGTCTTTTGAATAAGCCAATGTGTCCTCCTTCCCACCCACATTTTGTGTAATGATATTTATATCCTTTTTCTTCCATATAAGGTTTTCTGATTTTCTCTTTTCTTCTATAGAAAGGCCTTCTAGCTAGGGTTTGTAACTCATAATAAAAGTTCCCTCATAAAATATTCTACCTTTGATTATGGATCTCCCAATATTATGTCGACCAGGATTTCTTCGGCAATGGTGGATTGAAGGGTCTTCCAGTCTTTGTTGTTGGAAAATTTGGAATGAAGTTGGGATTAATGCCACTATTGATTAGGAAACTATAATCCTTAGTTCCATATTATGGAGGATGTTCGTGTTGAGGCCCTAGACCATGGTTTTTACCAACGAAACAATGTCTAGGAAACCATAGAACATCTCCCTTCCAATTACCTATGGCATCATTTCTTCTAAAAGGAGGCCTGTCATTTCTATGATTCAAATATTTTGAGGATTGATTTTGTAATCTAACATTCCCCCCACTTTGAAAGCTTCCCTGTCCTCTCCTTAGTCACAAATCACGTGGTCCTTTTTGTAAGAGTTTGTTACCCCAATAGTGAGCATATGGGAATTAATAATGTCCTCTTTTTATGTTTTAACTGATGATCTATATCTCTAACGATCATTTGTTGGTAACTGCGTTCAGCCTTCTCTGTGATCCCTTCCTAGCGCCATTCAAAATCTTCTTCCTCACGATATTTATTTATTAATTTCATATATTATACAAATTACTTATCTCAAATATAATTGGTTGTATTGGTTTGGTGTTATAAGACCACTTTTTTGGAGGCTTCCTCCATATTTCATTTTTTCGGCAAGATTTTCGAGCTACACACATTACATTGATTATGTTTATATAATCAATATAAATATTTATATTTATATTTGTTTAGGATGTATGAATGCATGAGCAATATTATGTTGAAAATAAATTATTTAAGATAAATCAACAAACCAAATTGATATATCTAAATGTCTTTTAATAGATTTTTATATGTAAATTTTAAAAGTTTGCTTAAATTTAATGTATTTCTTCTATAAAATTAGTTACTATTTTACTTAATAATATATATACATTATTTTAACAAATATTTATTCACATTGAATTATATAATTAGGTTTTTAATTATTATTATATTTATAACAAAATATAAATATTATTTTATTTATTAAAATATTTGATTATTTGATTATTAGTTTCTTATTTGCTATAAATGGAATTGATTATATACATATATAAGTTACATCAATTTTATTAGAGGTGATCAAATTTTAAAAATATTTAAATATATAAATATATAAGTACTTTTAAATATTATGTATTATTATATTTATTAAAATATATAATTATTTAATATTTTATTTAATAAGATGTATAATTATTTTATTAAAAAATATTATTCTCAATAAGTCTATCAAGAATCAAATTATATTGAATGTAAGGAAGTGTAGATGCCCTAAAATGGACATACTCGCGTCCTTACATTAAAACACTAAATTTCATCTATTAATTAATGATTTTTTAATCATTAATTAATGCTCTTTTTCTTCTAAATCCATTCCCCAAATCATTTAATCATATCCCCAAAATTAATTAAATAATTAATTTTATTAAATTCATTAACCTTAACTAAATAATCTTTATTAATTAATTAAATTTAATTTCCTAAATTTTAAATTTAACTATTTAAACTTAATAATTAATTCTTCTAATTAAATTAATTTAATTTAACTTAAAAATTCAATACTAAATAAAAAAAAATTCAATTATCTCATGTTTGGATACTTTAATTATAAAAATCAATCAAATATTCAAATAAATCCTTTCTCAAGTTAAAAAAGGTAACTCTTGATTAACTTTTCAGTTAACTAAACATCCCCTCTTCTCTCCAAGTTGAAGAGGTGGAGTTTACTGGTTGCTTTTCAATTAACTAAACATCTTCTTTTCTCTCCAAATTAAACAGGTGGAGTTTACTATTTGCTCCTTAGTTAACTAAAACATCACCTCTTCTCTCCAAGTTGAAGAGGTGAAGTTTACTGGTTGCTCCTTAGTTAACTAAGAAATCACCTCTTCTCTCCAAGTTGAAGAGGTGAATTTATTGATTGCTTCTCCAATTCCTTTTTATTTCAACCATTCATTCTCCAATTTTTCAGATTGTTCTCATCCGTCCAGATCATTTTCCATATTCTATATAATCAACCCTTCACAACCATTTGAAGGATTCAGGATTTCAAGCTTTGTGTACACTTACTCTGTAGGATTCTTGTGAAGCATCAAGCATTCTTGTGATCATATCAATATCATTTTCTCAACACTCCCAAGTCACAGATATTGCCAATACCAATATTGGGCACCATTCATCCAGCATCTCAAAAGGAGTAGAGAGAAGCAATAGAAGCTTCGAGCATTGTGGTTTGCATTCCTTTGTTTTCCTCTTTGATTGCTCATTATTTTATTGTCCATAGATTCGTTCTTTGTATTACTGATTGTTTTCCTCTATTGCAAATCGGTGCTACTAACCCTCGATAATTTGAGTTGGAGCAAGATTGGATCTACACATTTTGGTCAATCCGACGTGAATTGAACAACCCAATAATCGCTTGCAAATGACAAATGGAATTTCTCAGCCTCGGTCGTACGGCTATAGTTTCTTTTTTTTTATTATTTTTTTGATAAATATTGTAATTTTGTAATTGACAAAAGTTTACCACAATCGTCTAGTTTATTATCACAATCATTCTCTATAATTTCGCAATCGATTTATGTATTTTTTAGTCTCTGCTTCGGGTAGTTTGCCGCAGTTGACAGATGTTTTCGCAATCGCTAGAGGAATTTCTCAATCACCAACAAAATTTCACAATCACCAGCTCATTGTTATAATTAACAAAATAATTTTTCAATTGACATCAGTTTACCATAATCATCTGGAGAATTTTGCATCTGACGAAATAATTTCGCAATTGCTATGTTTAATCGTTTTATTAATTGGTCTCATTTTTTCTCTCAATTTATATCTAGGAATGAGAAAATGACATATGGAAAAAAGGATAACCAGACACACCCCAGTTTCTAGATCACTAAGAGCAGTTAGAAGAAGAGCCACTCATTACCACATGCAACAAAGGGCAATCTTGGCAATCGCAGCTGAACATCAAAGTGAATCTTTTAACAAGTATCTCGATTCTCTCAAGCGTTTTGCAGCCAAATAAAAAGTTACCATTATCCTTAATGGTCTTAATAATCTGGGTGTTTCTGAATATTATTCATTTTGATTGTAGGGTTTTAGGTACTAACTCATCATTTCAGCTTGTGGCATGCAAATAGTTTTAACAAAGTAAACTAAAATCAATTCATCTCTCTTTTTGGTGCTTAAAAACAAAAGTGTGCAAAACACCATAAACACACTTCTTTGATTTCATGCTTAAAACTGATGTAGTGGTTAACAATTGAACAATGATAAAAAAAAAATGTTTGAAATAATTGCATCAAAAATTGAGCAAAACAATCTCATCTTTCGATTTGGTGCATAAAATTGATGTGGTGGTTAACAATTGAATAAAAGGTAAAAAAATCTTTGAATTTGGTGCATCTAAAATTGAATAGGCAATCACCATTTGTTTTGGGCTTAAAATTGAACTCGCATGCATGTATGGATGATTAGTTTAGTTAGCACTTGATATTTTGGTGCTTAATGGATTAACGTTGTGTCTTGAGTCTTTGGTGCACTTGTACAATCTGTTAGATTAACAACCTTTATACTTTTTTAGAGAGGCTTGTCTGGGGAAAGCACTTCTTCCTCAAAGGATGACCTCAAACCGGTAATCCTTCCAATTAGTATATAAACAAGATGTGAGCCAAAGCTCCATTTTATATCTAGTCAAGCTCGGGCGAGGTGTGTTGATGATAGCCTGGATCACGTGAACTATCCCTAAGTAGCCAACATGTTCAACTAGGATCTTAGGTGAGTCACACATGTACAAACCAATTGGATAGACTCTACAGACCTTACTACAACCCTTTAATTAGAGACCTACCCATTTCACCTCTGAACAAGTGTCTTATTATAGTGCAAGGGGTTGCAAAATTCCCCCCCAAGATTCCCAACATATGTGTTCCATGATATTGTGTTGATGAAAGAGATCTTCATAAACATGACAACAATATCTGGGAAAGGAAAAAAAATAGGCACCTACATCATGGATCTTCATGTCCTATTAGTGTGACAATTGATGTGTGAGCTGACAAACATCCAAAGCATCGGGCCTATAATATTGCATCTTGAAGCCAATTGACCTAGATTAATCTAACTATCTCTATTTCGACCATGTGAAAACATTGCAACTTGCAAAAGTTGTAGAACATACACTTTTTATTCTTGGATCTTCAAAACACTGTGTCTATTGTGCTTGCTTGTGTGATCAGTTCTCAAAATGCAAAACCTACATCTCACACTGTCAAAATGATTCAAACGCTTTCAAAGTCTAGGGTGTCAACCAAAATCTGTTCCAGAATCACATCATTGTTCCAGGGAGATCATTTTATTAGACAGATTCCCAAACTATAATCATTTTTCAAGACTATCGCACTTTGTCACAATCGACAAAATCTTAGCGCAATCAAGCCTTTTATTGCCATAATTGATCCTTTTATTTTTGCAATCATTAGAAGTTTACCGCAATTGACCTACAGACCTGTGCATTTGTTCTATCAGAAAATTTGGATTTCTCTGTCAGCATTATGCATTTTATCAGTCTAAAACCTTTGAAAAGATTCCCTATTTCATGTGAAAGGTCACTATACACATCCCAAGAAATAAAAGATAACCTATGTGAATCTCAAAACATCTAGGATCATATCTCTTTGACAGTGTGACTATTATTTACCATTGATAGTTCAAAAGTTGAGATTAGATTATTTTGATCTCTGCTTCATCAATCTTTATCAATGAATTTGTCTCATCTAAGGCAAGAGTCAGAATCAATATCTTACATCACCAATCTCTAATATCAAGAGAAGTCAAAATTCATTCCTAGAATTACCCTTATCAAAACAGGTACTTGGACTCTCCTCAAGAGGTTATCCCTTTTTGTTTGCTTTATATTTCTCATTTTATTTCAAAACCTAGATAACACCATGTCTTTCACACCCTATGGGGACCTTATACTAGGTCAAAGACTAGAAACCAACCTGATGAATCCTATATTAACCAATTTACCCCATGGGAAAAAGAGCAAGAGGACTACCCATTCAGAAACACTAATCCTTCTCTCTACATTGAGAATGCACCTATTATTCCTCATGGTTCTCGTAGACCAAATATATTTCAATATGTCACAAAGGAAGAGCTTTAAGACATAGATAAAGATGGATATTCCACACAAGTAGTTGATATTGTTGTGGAAAGAAACCCTAAAACATTTCTATCCATGTTGATAAAAAATGGAGTCAAGCTTCCTGTTGAATTCAATGTGCCAACAACATAGCCTGAAAACCCACTAGCAGGAAAAAGCACAACTCAAACCTCTCAAATGGAATGTGTGGTGTCTCAATTCTTGTATTTCCCATCATCAACAACCATGACATCAAAGTAGATTATATTTACCCAAACTAGCTCAACCAATCAAGCTAGTACATCATCCACCCAAAACATAATGGGTTCCTAACTAAGTGCACCCTTGGTTACCAGTTTATCTCAGGCATCGGCCTCGTGGGCTTTTACATCAAGCACTCAAGTTGTGTCATTGATTACCCAAATGATCAATAACCCATTTATGACTATGCAAACACTATAATCTATCCCTACTAGCTTTGGAATTAATACTTTTCTCCCACATGGATCAATCTCTATGGGTTCTATTGAGCATTGTCTTACACAATCCAACTTGCTAGGATCTCGAGATTTAATTTCGTCTCTTGAAAGAATAACAGAGTTATTCCTAAGGTTCTTCGGGGTCAGGTCACAACCTGCTTGGTTACTCAGTGGAAGATAAATGTGAATGTTCATGAGGAGGCCTTTGCTGGTATGTTCAAGACAACGAACTCCAAAACAATCTTTAGTACTATCTTTGGTATTTTTTGTTTAAACAAGATTAGTGTTTGTAATAAAATGCAATTTTGTATTTTCGAGGTGATTACTTCTAGATTGAGATAGAATTCAAAGGAGCAAGGTAACAAGAGATGAAGTAAATTACTGAAATGAAATCCTATGGACATAAACTACTCTAAAACCCTTCCTCATGAATTTAATGGTGGGGAGATTTGGAACAAACCCAGGAGATATGAATCAGAAAAAGTCACAATTCTATACCCAATGGATGCAAGCATTTGGAGAGAAGGTGAATTCACTTGTGCAAGATATTCAAAATCTATCAAATTGTGGAGCCACCAAGATGTGCGCACCCATGAGATAGATTTATCATTAATCCCAATCAATGATCCCTTCCACGCATTCATCACAGCAAGGTAGATAGACAACAACAAACTCCAACTAAGGTAAATGTGAATTTGAAACACAACAAAACAAGAGGCTCCTTGAAATTAATGAATAAAGCATACACACAATTCACCAATTTGCATAGATGGTAGCAATTTACACATCACAAATGAAGCACCAAATGTAGATCTTTATTGTATTAAGAATTTGACCCTTTTACATTATTTTTTATTACAATATATAGAGTTTTTGATCTACCAACTCTGAATGCCAAAATTAGGGCATCAGAGAGTCTAAACTTAAGAAAATAAAATAAAAATAAAGCTTAGATGAAAATAAAATATTTCTAACTAATACTGAATATCTTGCATGGATTTCAAATCCGTTTACAATCAGTTTGTCCATACAAGAAGGACCAAACTTGTTGAGAAAGAAAGAAAAAGAAGATAGGGTTTCTTATGTGAACTGGAGTCTTCTTCTCATCTCTTGGAGTTCTTTCTTGGAATCTTCATCTGGAGGGTCTTCCTATGGTGGGAACTAATAGGGGACCCTTATTCCTCCCAAAACAAACCCAAGTTAACCATCAATCTGATTTGGAGTTCAACTAGCATGCAAAAAGATGATCTCACTGGAAGCACTCAGATTTTTGGCCCCTGACCTCTACTCTGAATTTTTTAGTATCCAAACATGGCCAAGTGTCGAACTAACTCTGGAGACCTAAAGGTTTCATCCTTTTCAAAGGCTACAAGGCCAAAAAGGCTGAAACGCCGAAAAACCAGAAGGCCAAAAAGCAAAAAATACTATAAGGACGAAAGGATGGAAACACTGGAAGGCTGAAAGGCCAAAAACTGCATTGCCTGATTAGGTCGAAAGGCTGAAAACTTGCCTTAGGATAACGTTGCCAAGTGCTGAAAAACTACTTTTTTCCAAAAATGTTCAAGGGTCCAACAATTTAGTTTGGGAATATTTTTGGGTGTGCCGCCTGGAGCCTCTGTATGATCTCCTAAAATTCTTCGTAGTTTATCTCCTTCCTTTTTAGCTTGTTTACTTTTTGTTCCTGCTTCTCTTTGAATATTTTTAGTTTGGAAGCAAAGAGCTGGATGTCTTCTTCATGTTCGTTCATCCTTAACATCTCTCCCTTGAATGAAACATCTGTTGTAGTGTTGCCTTGGTACCGATGACTGCCATAATGTCTCTGAACTATTGGACCACTTCTTTCGATGGCCGTAAGATGTGTTTAACTTTGTCTCGGTACAAGTCGAGGTCAATCCCTATGAAGAAAACATCAATTTCTTCTACCCATTCCAAGACCTTATTTTGTTTCTCTAAGATGGGGGCTTGACATTTCTTATATACCTTAATTATTTTGGCCATCTATTTAATCCAAGCCTCAAAGTTATCCAGATCTTCTTGCCTTCATATACCTTCACCAATATCTAGAAACGTTGTTTCCTGATTATTTCTAGGTCTTGGGAGGAAGCTTTCCATTTGTCTATCTTAGATTTTAGACCACCTTCATCCTCCATCAGGTTTATCAAATTTATAGCTTCAACCAAAATGACCCTATAAGGTTTGAATACCCATTTGATGGCCTCTTCCCCATATTGCTCAAAATCTCCTTTCCAATATGCACTCACTTGGATAAAGGACGGTGTCAATCTTGCTGACAAGTCTGGGGTGTTCCTCTTCTCTAACACTACCTGTAGTGAGGCCTCTAGACAGTTTGGGTCAATAGGACCAACCATCTTGTGAATGACCTTCTTCAAAGTTTCATTATGTTCCATCAGGGAGTTTATGGTCTCCTCATCCTTACTCATGAACCCTAAGGCATGTTTAAGCCCTAAGGATGCCAGTGTATTTCTCCCTTCCCTGGTGGGCTCTCCCAAATCTACCTCCTCAAATGTTTAGTCTTCTAGAGTTGCTTGTGTTTGAGAGGTGCTAGCAGAAGGAACTACAACCTGTACCTTCTAGCACCCCCTAGTATCTTGGGTAACATAGGACATTATCCGTGCTAGTAATATGACTCCTGTTTGATGAAAAACTTACCCTAAAGAAGCCATATTTACATCTTCCCCCTCATCTTCATCTATGTAATTTCTTTTCCTTAACTATATTTCTGTAGTGAACCATGTAGGTTTACTAGATGCGGTGACTAGCTCATACAGGGCAACCTGAAGGACTGAATCCAAGTTTTGGGGCACCGAGATTACTTCCTTATCTGAGGTAACTTCCTTATCTAACCCTTCTTCATGTTCCTTTTTTTTTCCTCCTCATTCATTCCTTCCTCTTATTCTCTTTCTTCCCTTCCCTCTTCTGCTACCTTATGTTGTCTTTCCTTGTCATGGTCTTCATCTCCTGAGGAGCTAACCAACACTTTGGTATTAAGACCGGTCATGACTTTCAATGTGGTTTTGAAAGGTGACACAGATTCTGCACTTACTGATCCTCTATGGGTTGGGATGAAGAAAGGCAAAGAGATTGATTATGATGGAGTAGGTGTAAGGAGAGTTGGAATGGGAAATGGGAGAGTAGTAGTTGGAGGTAGAGACAGCGTTGGTGTTGGAGTTGGGAGGAATGATGGTGGAGTAGGAATTGGAGGTGGAAGAGTAGTTGGTGGAGTAGGAATGTTAGGCAGAGGAGTAACAATGAGGGTCTCTTCTATGGACTTATCCCCTGTATATCTTGGTTGATTGAGGGATCTTGATTTCTAGGCCCTTCGTCTGTTTTAGATCTTTCTTCCACAATAGGTACATCAGGTACTGGATTAGTGAATTGAGTGGGCAGTGGAGTGAGGGTTACCTATGGTTGAAAGAGAGATGGACCCCCTATTTCATACCCTATCACATAACCTATTGTATCTTGGCCTTGGTCTGCAAAGCCTTCTAGACCTTCAAAGTCAGACATTTGGAACTCATCTGATCCTAGAGCATCCAGGGGATTATCTTTCTCCTTGGGATCTTCCTGGTGTTTTTTTCTAGTCTCCTTCTCTCTCCTCTTCTTAGATATTTTCCTTTTGACTAGAGGTACCTCTTCTTCTTCCTCTTCTTCTAGCTCCTCTTGTACAATTTCTAATTGTGGAGACACTGAAGTTCTCTTCCTTTAGTATGTTTTCTTACCCTTTTTAGTGGTAGGAGCAGACTACCAAGAAGTGGATGGCCCTTCATCTAGCAAGGCATGTGGTGACCCCATTGTAGGATCTATCTGCCCATTCATTCTATTCTTGGGAGCCTTGTGCCTTGGGTTTGACCCATACTCTATTGTGCGTTCATGGCCATACACCATTTTTGGCTTCTGTGGTGGTGCCTTCTTGTATTGTGGCACCGTATTTTTCTCCCCGCACTATTTATCCTCCTTCTTGGGTGGATCCATTAGGGTTTTTACTAGGATTGGATCCATTTTATAGGGCCTTCTAATCCAATTTTTCATTGTTTTGAGTACATGCCTTCCCCAGAACTCAATGTCATCATTCTCATCTTTATCCACTTTAGCATTCATGATGGGCCTATCATATATTTTATCCACAGTGTAGATGGCCTCTAATACCTTGTATGAATCCTTCTCCCAAACCTTTGGAGGAATTGGGGTCTTCAATATATGTTGTGCAAGGATGAGGGACATCCTGAAATAATCTCAGATGCTGACCTCATGATCATCCACACAATTGATCTAATGGTCTTCTAGATGTGGCTCATGGATATAAAACCTGTCGATGATGTGGCTGTATGTTCCTATCGGGTCAAACCTTGGCTGAACTATTTTATAGAGTTGTAGTGGGCATTCATCCCATTCAGTGGCCAAGGATTTGCAGACCTTCATATCTTGTAAGGCGTGTGGGCTCAGAGAAATAGGGAAGTCTCAACAATGTTTCTTTTTGTGCTTGATATGTTCATAGGCATCAACAAGTTTTCTAGCCATTTCTAAGGTGATAATCCAATCATATGGATATCGGGGCAACTTCTTAGGTCTCAAGGTAGACCCTACCACCCAAATTTAAGTGAATGTCTTGTAATATATATAGTAAGCCCCAATGGCCCTCACCTTGGCGACTACTTCCTTTGACATCCTCTTTGAAAAAATCACCTTCAATGGATCAGATGATTGTGAAGGTGAAGGTGTCATTGACTATCCTGTAGTCTGAGTTGTCTTCTGACATGTTTGCCTTTTTTTATAACTAGGGGTACGCAATGTGAGGCCATGCATTAGGATCATTTATGTTTTCCCTCTTAGTGAGTCCTGGCTAGTTTTCCCATGCTACCAATAAGTATACTACGTAGGTACTCATATAGAACTTAGGGTTGTGCTTTACTACCACCAACTATTCATCCAACCTGTCATTGATGATGGTTCCCCAATCGAACCTAAACTTGTGACCTCTAAATTTATCTATTAAGATAATCATCTAGTTTTCCAATTCTAAGGACTGCGATAATCCATATACCCAGCTTAGTAATGTTAGGGTTTCCTGAATATCATCTTTCATGTACCCCCTCCTGAGGTCTATCTTGTCCAGCTTGTTTTTGGGGAGAGGTTACTCGAGGTAATTCTTATTGACTATGTCATATGCCTCCTCCCCTTTGTTGTTGAACCATTTGTTTCCCTTTTCTATGAAGAAGTCATAGAACTTGTCTATGCCTTTGTGGAGGTGGAAGACCTCTTCTATGAAGTCTGGTCTGATATATAATACCACTTGTCCCTCTGTATTCTGGACCACCTTTTTATATGAGTCATAATGGTTTGCTAAAGTCATGATCAGTTCGGATGATGTGACAGCCACTAGGTGGGCTGCCACATTGACTAATCCTGACAGGACTAGTGAGGTACAGTCTTTTGATCTTCTAGCCGGTTAGGAACACCTTGTCAGGAGCTAATCCCAATCTACATTCCCGATATCAGTATCGGTGATCTCAATGTGTTTGTTGCCAACCTTGGAAGGGGGAGTGTTCCCCTTGTATAAGTACTTCATGGGTGACATAGTCTTTTTATCAGGCATTTGTGCAATGAGATATACAAATATTAGTGTTTTATTTGTAGAAAGAAATGACTAATCTAGAAAAATAGGAGTACAAATATCTAAGTAGTCATAAATGCATGTTTTTGCACTTTCGGCCCTTTCAGGGTTTCGGGCGCCAAAAACTAGTTCAAAGTGCGAAAAGGCCAAAAGTGTGAAAGAGAAATTGTTTGATGAAATAGAACCTGTCAGCCTTTCAATGTGCGAAAGTTTGAAAATATTCTTCGGATGCCAAAAGTACAAAATTGATCTCATACTCCAAAGGTCTGAAACCTCGAAAGGGTCGACAACATCCTCGGAGGTTCAGACTTGTCAGTGTTTCATACTTTTCAAAGGTGTGAAATGCCAAAAAGGTGGACTCTCCAAGGACCACTTGGATGATGGACATGACCTATTTTTTGGTCTTTTAGAGGATGAAAAACCTATGACAAAGGTCACGACCAAAGACAGAAAAGAAACCCTAACTAGAGAGAAAAAAAACCTAAACAGACCAGGCCTGACCTGACAAGGAGGGGCTTCCCTCGAAATGCTAAGGGTGTAAAAATACCTAAAGACCTAGGGGAAGATAGCACACCCTAGGCTGGATAGGCACCAGGTGTGAAACCCTAAATCTAGACAATGAAGGACCGAAAAAATCACTAGGTGGTGAGGAAGAAACCTACCTCACGATGTCTAGGATCAAAGGATGGAGATGCAAGAAGGAAAAGAAGCAGAGTGGTCAACCATGAGGAATGAGGATGAAACTTCAAGAATCGCTACTTAGAAGACATCGGAGAGGGAAAAAAAACAAAGTGAATCAAAATAGGGCCTCTCACCCTTTTATAACCGATGAGGGCGTCAGCCTTTTTGGTGTTTCGGCATCCAAAAAGCTAAAAGTCTAGAGGTGGATAACTTTCAGTGTTTTTATAGGCCAAAACATCAAAAGGGTCGATCTTTGGCCTTTCATCCATTTCGGCCTTTCAGAGGATGTGGTCCTCTGAAAGGCCGAAAGAGCAAAAAGGTCGAAGAAGGTGTCTGCTTTGTTCAACAAGATGATAATGAGGCCAATTTGTGAGGGAATGGGAAAGGAGCATACTCAAAAGACAAAAAGGACAAAAAGCAGGGGGTCCCCATAGTTAGAGGACCAATCATGGGGTATGTGTTGTGGACCCACAACAAACAGCCCCAAAAAAAGGAGGAATGACCAAGGAATTTCTTCATCATCAATACTCTTTCAGGTCGTAATTTTTTACAATAGAATGAAAACCAAGAATGGTAAAATGACTTCCAATTCTAAATTTTATGCTCTTCTCCCTTGTGTGTGTTCATGTGTGTCTATTCTTTGACCTTTGATTGTGATAACCCAAATGTTTGTCAGCTATTCCTTCGCCATGTAGACCAGGACTTCCCAAAAAGAGCTTTGCTGCTAGTCAAGCATCCATAGGCTCAAAAAAAATTTCCCTAAATCCCAAGTATAACCTTGCTCTACTGCCAGCTGGGCATTCATAGCCCCGGTAGAGATTTTCATAGTCACCCTAGTTCATTCTGTCTACTAGGCTGTGGCATTTTTTTTTTAGGGTTCTTGTTCTTTGGATAATGGTTCTCCTCCTTTCTGGGTACATGAAACATCTCTGGCTTAGATGTGTGTTTATTCCATGCGTTCAGGTCCTTTTTCTCTTTTCTGATTGATCTGAGTAATGATTAGGCTGTGCTACCCAGATTCCACACTTGTGACCTCTTTAGGCCACTTTTCTTTTCATGTGTTCTTATTCCCTTTCTTCAGCCTTCTCTTCTTTCCTTTGTCCATTGCCTTCACATTCATTCAGACTTGGGTTCTAGGATCAGTGGGTGTCTGAATCCATGCACTAATGATGGTCTCAATTGATGAACACTCAAGATACCATCATTCTCAGGTGTTGTTTCTTAATGTGTTTTGGTGATTAGGATGATTGAGCTTTCAACCTCTTCCTATCTACCAATGATAGGTGCTACCACTTTGTTTTTTTGGAGTGTTCTCTGTGATGTATGTTTCCTTGGAGAATTTGACTAAGAAATACCTCTACTCCTACTTAGGAACCACTTGGAATGAATCTGCGACACACTTGACCCAAAGAAAAATGAGCCTCGACAAAAAGGGGGGAAACCACGGATGAAAGAAAGGACTAATGGTGGGGATGACCAAAATAAAACAAAGAAAACAAAAGGATTTATGATACAAGGGACGGAGGGCAGTCCCACTTAGGATCCAAAATAGTGTTTGAGGAATTTCCCATTGACTAGAAATGGGGTCAACTCTCCATGTAGGGTGTTGATCCTAAAGGTCTTTTCCCCCAAGATCTCTGATATTTGATAGGGGCCTGTCCATAATTTTTGGAATTTGGTGTGGCTGCCCAACTTTTCTTTTGCCTTATCCCACATGAGGACAAGATCAGAGATCCTGAAGGATTTAATGGTGGATCTCTTGTCAAAACATCTCTTGACAATGACCTGGTGCTTTGATACATGTTCTAGGGCCAATTTTTGTTTCTCCTCCAAGTTGAGGAAATTCATGAGCCTAACTTGCACTTGATCTTCGCCTCCTACGTATTGGTCCATAAATCTCAAAATTGGGATTTTCAAATTCATAGGGAAGACTAGTTGCAATCCATATAATAGTTGGTGTGGAGATTTCCCCAAAGTATTCTTGATCCTCACCCGGTCGGTCCACAGGGCATATTTGATTTGTGTGTGCTAATCCTGGGGGTTATCATCTAGGAGGTGTTTGATCATGTTGTGAAATTATTGTTGGTAGACTCTGCTACTCTATTTCCTTTTGGATAATAATTATTGGAAAAGTAGAGGATTACCTAGTTTTCAAAGTCCTATTGTGTGAGCAAGGCAGAGGAGAAAGAGGGAGCATTGTCACATACCAGATAAAATGACATTCCAAACCTAGTGATGATGCGCTCCTCCAGAAACTTGGTTACGACCTCCGTGGTGCAATTTTTTAGTGCTTGAGCCTCTATCTAGTATGTGTAGTAATTAGTGGTTGTTAGAATAAAATTATATCCTACAAACAAAGGGGAGTTAATCACTCCAACAAAATCCAAGCCCCATTGGGCGAACAGACATACCTCATATACTGGCTGTAGGGGCATTGTAGAATTTCTTTCTTGGGTTGCACTTGTTTGGAAAGTGTGACATGATTTCACATGCTCACCAGTGTCTTTGAATATTTTTGGCTAGAAATATCCTTCTCTTAGAATTTGGTGAACAGTTGCTTCAGCTAAACCGTGCCCTGTCCCATATTTGTCATGAAAATCTTCCAGGATGTGTTTTGCTTCCATCCTATCTAGACACCTAAGGTACAAACCCTCATAATTATGTTTATACAATTGGCCATTCTTTAGCATGTAGGATTTGCTATTGATTTTTGGAGCTCTTCTCTGTGAGTCATTCATTCCCTCTGGGCAACGGTTCTACAATAGGTAGTAAACTATGTCTTGGTACCATATATTGGTCATCACCCCTTGATCGGTGTAGGTCTGACATACTAGACCTTCTTCAACTTTGGAGATCAATTTGGTCAGGCCCTAACCTCTTGCTAATTTTATTGGCTAGATCTCTAGGTCAAACTCTTGAAGGATTGCCATCCATTTTCCTCTCCATTCTCCCAGCTCATTTTGCATTAAAAGAGACTTGACCACTGCGTTAGGGACTATTCTGAAGACCTTGCTTCTCAGGATGTAGTTTCAAAATTTCTTCACTGCTTTGACAAGGGAAAAAGATTATTTATCCAAATTGGGGTGCCTGGTCTCATCATCCTTAAAGGGGAAACTCATAAAGGCTATAGGTCTTTCATCCTCGTTGTCCTTCTTCTGCGTTAGGATGCCTACGCATGAGTGCTTGGATGCAAAAGAATATACCTTGAAGGGTAGGGCATAGTCGGGAATAATGAGGACAGGGGCCATGGAGATGGCACTTTTTATTTCTTTGAAATATTTCTTTACTTGGATGGTCCATTCAATCTTGGCATCCCTTTTGAGCACGTTGTTTAATGGTTTTACTATCTCTGTGAAACCACTAATGAACTTCCTTACGAAGTTAATCTTCCCAAAGAAAGACTTCAACTCTTTGTGGCTGTGGGGTGGTGTCAACTTTAGGATGGCTTCCACCCTCTTGGGGTCTATGACTATTCCATCCTCTAAAATGATGTACCCCAATAGCTTCCCTTCATTTACCCCAAACAAGCATTTCTTTGGGTTGAGAGAGATCCCATATTTCCTGCATCTTTGCAGACATTTTCTAAGGTCATCTATGTGGTCATCTATTTGTTTCAAAAAGACTGTGAGGTCATTCATGTAAATTATAATACATTTCCCAACTAACCCTTTGAAGGCTATGACCATTTCCCTTTGGAAAGTGGCATCGACATTTATCAAACCAAAGGGCATCTGTCGGTAGGCGAAGCTTCCCCATTTTTTTGTAAACAATATCTTCAACCTGTCCTCTTCCTACACCATTACTTGATTGTATCTCAAGTAGCCATCTAGGAAGGACATAATTTTGGATTCGTTGACTATCTGTAATACTTCATTGAGAGATGAGAGTGGGTAGTTGTCCTTTTGGGAGGACTTATTCAAGTTCTAGAAGTCTACGCATAACCTAATCTCACCAATCTTCTTTCTTACTGGCACCAAGTTTGTGACCCATGTGGAGTGTTGAATTTGAAAATTGATTCTTGCATCTAGTAACTTCTGGACTTCCTTTTGGATCAGGGGCTCCATAGTAGGGTTCACAGGACTTTGGCATTTTCTAAAAGGTTTGGAGTTTGGTTTTAGGGGGTGTTGTGTACTATGATTGAGGTTTCATATGTCTTTAATTATTCATAACTCTAGGCTATAACATCTCTATATTTGGTGAGGAGTTGGACCATTTTCTCCTTTTCTTCTTTGGTACCCACTTTGTCAATGTGTACCTCTCTTGGTTTTTCTTCCATGTCGAGGTTGTATGTTTCGCACTCTTTGCCATCAGCAGTTATGTTTAGGCATCTCTTCATGGTCATCCCATCACTATTGAAAATCCTTTCTATCTCTACCATCCCCTTTGGTATAGCATTGGTCCTCAGGTTTATGATGTCATGGTTGTCAAGATCCTCAGGATCAACTACTTCTTCATCTTCTTCTTCCTTCCTTTTGTCTATGATCTGTTTCTTGAACACACTGGTGCACATGATGAACTCAAGGATGTGTTGGTCATCTTGGAAGACTTGGAAATTAGTGATGTTATCTGGGATGGTTGGTGCTAGGATGAGCTCAACTAAAAATTTCTTCAACATGGACTTCTCCATTGGATGTAGTGAACTGGTGGATACAGCTAGGGCATCATCAATAACATTCTTTCTCCGTGGGATAGATTGGATGTTGAAGGCTTCGAATTCATTGATCAAATCCCATGCCCTATTATGGTAGGCTGAGAGTCTCTTATCATTGCAAGAATATTGACTACAGACTTGCTTGACAACCAATCCCAAATCTCTTTCCACCGTTAGAGATTATATTCCTTTCTCGTGGGCTAGGAGGAGTCCATCAAAATTGTAATCCATATGTAGTGTAAGAGTACTTACCTCTCAGGTTAATGACTTTAATTCCCACACCTGCTCCTTATTTACATTTAGAGTTGTCGAAGTGCAATTTCCAAATATGTTGTTCCCCAGTGAGGCTAGCTTTGGTGGGGGCCCTTTTGGTGAAACCCGTGGTTTTGGTCTTTTGATCCTTCCCTCCATCACTATCTGAGGAAACTGACTCTCTTTCCATTATCCCCTGGATACATCTAGGTTTATAGATTTTCGCACCCTTAATGTTTTCATCCTCTAGTAAACCCTTGTAGGAAGGATAGGATCCATCATCTGAAGTGCTCTAGTCACTAAGAAAATTTAGGGTCAGTCTTTTGTGATTCTGACTCATTGTCTAAACTTATATTCGTTAGGTTTACTTCCTTTAGCATGGGGTTACTCTCATCTACCACCTTAAATCCTTCTTCTATCGCATGTGCTTCATGTACCTCCTTTGGTAGGGTGATCTGGGTTAATATTCGTGACAATGTCTCCTTAGATATGGGGCATGTGAACTCTGAATGTCTTCTTTGATGTAGTCTGTAGTATCCTGGTAGTAACAAGATGTTGGGATCAGCGTCCTGTCCCAAATGCCTCAGGCTTTTTGTAGTGTTGTCAATAAAAATTCTAAAGATGTCATCACTAATGGGTAATTCTAAGAGGCCCTGGATGGGACTATGGTCTGAATCTTTCACTTCTCAGATTTGAAACATGAGGATGTCGTCCATCTGATAAGTGCCTAAGTTAGTTTGTGTGAACATAACTTCATTAGGAGCATTGTATTCTATGAGCATCCTTTTCAGTTTCAGTTCTGCCTCTATCTTGATTTGATTGTTCAATCCTCTCCAGGGTAGCAAGATTTGAGTGAAATTTGTAGAAAACCAACCCCTCAGACATATGGTCCATTCTCATCTCAACAACATTTTGTAGGTCTCAGGGATGTCCACTATATGTATATCAATGTGCTCTTGTATCCTTGGATCTACAACCAATTGAATATGTACATTTTTTAGTACGTTGATTACTTTGACTTCAGTTGTATCTAGTTGTAGCACTACTCAGTTGGTTATTTGGGGCACTATTCCCAATTTTTGACAAATTGACAAGGGCATGACATTGCACGACGCTCCAGAATTGATCAAGCAATTGTGCAAATTCTTCCCAAACATCCGCAAACTGAGTAGGAAAGGGGGTACCTCCATCTTATCTTTGAACATTACAGGAAAAGCTTTAGAGGTATTGACATTGGATGTGGGTGCTATTGCACCACTAGCTGATGGACCTTATTTTGAATGGTACAAAGATTTTTAAAGGGCTTCCTTTTGAGATGGGAAACCTTGTAGTAATTCAAACATAGATATGTTCTCCTTGGTCCTTTTCAACTCTTTGACCACACTATATTTTTCACTTGACCATGCTACGCTCCTGTAACCAGTAAATGCGTGTGGGGGAGGAGTCATAGGATAATTCATCCCTTTAGGAAGCATGGGGTTTTTGCTGGCCCAAGGATTTGGGGGAGTCAGGTTTTTTCTAGGAGGTATACCATCTGTGAGGGGTTCTTTCCTACTTCGTAGATTATATGAATTTTGGTGATCATTTTGGAAGGTATGCACTTTAGAGCATTCAAGATCTTCCTATTTCTAAAATGGGAACACAAACTCTACTTTTTTTGCGTATGTATTTGAACCTTCTCCATTTCCACACTCGCAGGAATCAAACATCATGGCATTGAACTAAATGGGTGGCTCATCAAGATTCTGAGTGTGATGTTTGTAGGAGTTTCCTCTATATCCTTCATGGCGTTGGTATGAGTTTGGAGCCCCAAAAAAATTTGCTTCCGAAGCTTTGTAGGTGTTTGCATTATTTGTGTGGATGCTTCCATTGTTTGGTCAGGTGTTCCATGGCCTAGTGGGCCTCTGCTGCCCAGATGGTTTCTCTTGTGTATTGTTGTTGTTGTAGGTGTTGAAACTCTGATTCAGATTCTGAGGATAGGCATTCAGACCAGAAAATGTCTATTGGTATCCCCCTTGGTTTTGGGATGGACTTAATTTCATCCTGGTGAGCTTGCTTTTGAATTCTGACAAGGTTTTCTTCACAACATCTAGCTCAGATGCTATGAGAGTGTCAGGTTTAGTTTGGGGAAGAACTCTTTTCTCTAAAAATGTTTCCTTATGTGCTTCATAGCCGAGGTAAGTGATGGATGGTGGTAGGGCTACAAATGGTTGTGGTGAAATTGGATTCATTGATGGCATGTGAGTGGCCAGAGTTTGACTTTTTTCTGCAAATGGATGTAGGGCAGCAGTGTTGTTAACAATGGGCATGGTTGCGTAGTTCCCTTCTTGTGGATCCATTTGTTGTGTAAAAGTAATAGCCTCATTGTATAATTTTTCCATCATGTCTCTATCTATAGGGGGAAGCCTTCTTAGGAAAATTGAGGTGAATGGATCCAAAGATTTATAATAAACTTGTATAACAGTTGCCTCTGGTATGGTGTGTGGAGCTTCCAGCTTTTCATGCATTTTATGGAAGTGATGGTTGAACATGGAGATGGGCTCTTTGGGATCTTTCCTAGTTGTAATGAATTGGTGATGTGTTGCAGTTGGATCCATGTACAATTTGAATTTTTTAAAGAAATTTGGTTTCAAATTCAGTCCATGCAGAGATAGATCCCCTTGGAAAATGAAGATACCAATTGTATGCAAACTCTCCCAAAGTGTAAGGGAAAAGGTGGTAGACAAAATCTTGGTGGGAAATCTCCTTGTGGTTGCAAATTTCTTTGAAGGCACGGATGTTCTCTTCTGTTGTTCTTGATTCTCCATATATGAAACGTGTGCAAAACCTTTTTAGATTCTTGGGTAATTCATGGATCTGTCCAGTGAAATTCAATGGTGAACTTTGTGCATTAGCGAAGAAAGCCATTGGACGAGGCAGTTGCAAATTTTGATTTTGCAAGTTCTTATTTTGATTTATGGGTGTGGGAAAAATTAGGACAATGATGTGTGATTGTTGTCCGAGTGGATTCTATGACTCAACAAGATGTTGAGAGGAGCTCTCCTTTGTTTTCCCTCTGTCACTGCGAGGCCTACGATGGTGAGTGAGTTCAATGAACTCACCTCTCTTCAGGGATGATCTAAGCACTCACTTGAATCACTCCAGGGAGAATAATCCAATATTTTCTAGTTTTTTGGTCTTGAGGCCCTCCTTCTAGCACCACTTCTGTTGAGTGTTGTTTTACACAAGCCAACTTGCTAGGATCTCAAGATTTGATTTCCTCTATTGAAAGAATAATGGAATTATTCCCAAGGTTCTCCGGGGTCGGGTCACAACCTGCTTAGTTACTCATTTGAATATAAATGTAAATGTTCACGAGGAGGCCTTTGCTGGTATGTTCAAGACATTGAACTACAAAATAATCTTTCGTATTGTTTTGTGTATTTTATGTTTTGACAAGATTAGTGTTTGAAATAAAATACAATTTTGTATTTTCGAGGTGATTACTTCTAGATTTCAACAGAATTCAAAGGAGAGAGGTAATGAGAGATGAAGTAAATTACTAAAATGAAATCCTATGGACATAAACTATTGTAAAACCCTTCCTTGTGAATTGAATGGTGGGCAGATTTGGAACAAAAATAGGAGATATGAATTAGAAAAAGTCACAATTCTATACCCAATGGATGCAAGCATTTGGAGAGAAGGTGAATTCACTCGTGCAAGATATTCAAAATCTATCAAATCATAGAGCCATCAAGATGTGCACACCCATGAGATGGATTTATCATTAAGCCCAATCGATGATCCCTTCCACCCATTCATCACAACAAGGTAGATAAACAACAACAAACTCCAACTAAGGTAAACACGCATTTGAAACACAACAAAACAAGAGGCTCCTTGAAAGTAATGAATAATTCATACACACAATTCACCAATTCACATATATGGTTGCAATTTACATGCCATGAATGAAGCACCAAATGTAGATCTTTATTTTATTAAGAATTCAACCCTTTTACATTGCTTTTGATTACAATATATAGCTTTTTTGATCTACCAACTCTGAATGCCAAAATTACGCATCAAATAGTCTAAACTTAATAAAATAAACTAAAACTAAAGCTTAGATAAAAATAAACTATTTCTAATTGATATGAATAGATTGCATGGATTTGAAATCCATTTACAATCAGTTTGTCCATACAAGAAAGACCAAACTTGCTAAGAAAGAAAGAAAAAGAAGATAGGGTTTCTTCTGTGAACTGGAGTCTTCTTCTCATCTCTTGGATTTATTTCTTGGAATCTTCATCTGAATGGTATTCCTGTGGTGGGAACTGATAGGGTACCCTTAGTCCTCCCAAAACAAACCCAAGTTAATCATCAATCTGATATGGAGTTCAACTAGCATGAAAAAAGATGATCTTGCTGGAAGCACTCATATTTTTGGCCCCCGACCTCTACTCCAAAGTGTTTAGTATCCAAAAAGGGCCAAGTGTCAAACCAACTCTGGAGATCTAAAGGTTTTGGCCTTTTCAGAGGCTGCAAGGCCGAAAAGGCCAAAAGGCCAAAAAACTAGAAGGCTAGAAAGCCAAAAATACTGGAAGGCCGAAAGACTAAAAAATGCATTTCTTGATGAGGCCAAAAGGCTAAAAGGCCAAAAACTTGCCTTAGGAGAATGTCGCTAAGTTTTGAAAAACTACTTTTTTCCAAACTATGTTCAAGGGTCCAAGGAGTCAGTTTGGGAATATTTTTGGGTGTGCCGCCCGGAGCCTCTGTATGATCTCTTGAACTTCTTCATAGTTTATCTCCTTCCTTTTTACCTTGTTTACTTTCCGTTCTTGCTTCTCTTTGAATATTGTTAGTTTGGAAGTGAAGAACTGGATCTCTTCTTCGTGTTCTATCATCCTCAACATCTCTTCCCTTGAATGGAACATTTGTTGTAGGGTCTCCTTGGTACTGATTCCTTCCATAATGTCTCTGAACTATTGGACCACTTCTTTTGATGGTCATAAGATGTGTTTATCTTTGTCTCGGTACAAGTTGAGGCTAATACTTGTGAAGAGAACATTAATTTCTTCTACCCATTCCAAGACCTCCTTTTGTTTCTCTAAGATGGAGGCTTGACATTTCTTATAGACCTTAATGATTTTGGCCATCTATTTAGTCCAAGCCTCAAATTTATCGAGCTCTTCACCTTCATATTCCTTCACCAATATCTAGAAACATTGTTTCCTCATTATTTCTAGGTCTTGGGAGGCAGCTTTAAATTTGTCTATCTCAGAGTTTAGGACACCTTCATCCTCCATAAGGTTTATCAAATTTGTAGCTTCAACCAAAATGACCCTGTAAGGTTTGAATACTTTTTTTATGGCCTCTTCCCCATTTTTCTCAAAATATCCTATCCAATCTGCACTCGCTTGGATAAAGGACAGTGTCAATCCTGCCAGAAAGTCTAGGGTGTTCCTCTTCTCTAACACTACCTGTAGTGAGGCCTCTAGGAAACTTGGGTCAATAGGACCAACCATCTTGTGAATGAACTTCTTCAAAGCTTCATTATGTTCCATCGGGGACTTTATGGTCTCCTCATCCTTACTCATGAACCCTAAGGCATGTTTAAGCCCTAAGGCTGCCAGTGTCTTGCTCCCTCCTTGGTGGGATCTCCCAAATATACCTCCTCAAACGTGTAGTCTTCTAGAGTTTCTTGTGTTTGCGAGGTGCTAGCAGAAGGAACTACAACTTGTGCCTTCCAGCGCCCCCTAGTATCTTGGGTAACATAGGACATTGCCTATGCTAGTAATATGACCCCTGTTTGATGAAAAAATTTCCCTAAAGAAACCATATTTACATATTCCCCCTCATATTCATCTGTGTAAGTTCTTTTAGTTAACTGAATTTCTTTAGTGAACCATGTAGGTTTACTATATGTGGTGACTGGATCATATGGGGCAACCTGAAGGACTCAATCCAATTTTTGGGGCCCCAGGTTTACTTCCTTATCTGTGGTCACTTCCTTATTTGAGCCTTCTTCCTGTTCCTTGTTTTGTTCCTCCTCATTCATTTCTTCCTCTTTTTCTCCTTCTTCCCTTCCCTCCTCTGCTACCTTATGTTTCCTTTCCTTTTCATGGTCTTCATCTCTTGAGGAGCTAACCAACACTTCAGTATTAAGATAGTTCATGACTTTCAATGTTGTTTCAAAAGGTGACACGACTTCTGCACTTACTGATCCTCCATGGGTTGAGATGAATCAAGGCAAAGAGATCGATGATGGTGGAGTATGTGTAAGGAGAGTTGGAATGGGAAATGGGAGAGTAGTAGTTGAAGGTGGAGTCAGTGTTAGAGTTGGGAGGAATTGTGGTGGAGTAGGAATTGGAGGTTGAAGAGTAGTTGGTGGAGTAGGAATGTGAGGCAGAGGAGTAACAATGAGGGTCTCTTATGTGGCCTTATCCCCTGTTATATCTTGGGTGATTGAGGGATCTCTATTTTTGGGCCCTTTATTTGTCTAAGATCTCGCTTCCACAATAGGTACATCAGGCACTAGATTAGTGAATTGAGTGGGTGGTGGAGTGAGGGTTACCTATGGTTGAAAGAGAGATGGACTTCATGTTTCATACCCTGTCACATAACCTAGTGTATCTTGGTCATGGTCTAAAAATCCTTCTAGACCTTTGAAGTCAGACATCTAGAACTCTGATCTTAGAGCATCTAGGGGATTATCTTGATCCTTGGGATCTTCCTAGTGTTTTCTCCTAGTATCCTTCTCTCTCTTCTAAGATCTAGTCCTTTTGACTAGAGGTACCTCTTCTTCTTCCTCTTCTTCTGGCTCCTCTTGTACAGATTCCAATTGCGGAGACATAGAAGTTCACTTCCTTTTGTATATTTTCTTACCCTTTTTAGTGGTAGGAGGAGACTGTCTAGAAGTGGATGGCCCTTCATCTGGTGAGGCATGTGCTGACCCTGCTGGAGGATCTATCTGCCCATTCATTCTAGTCTTGGGAGCCTTGTTCCTTGGGTTCAAACCATACTCTATTACATGTTCATGGCCATACATCATGTTTGGCTTCTGTGGTGGTTCCTTCTTGTATTGTGGAACCATATTTTTCTTCCCGCATTGTTTATCCTCCTTCCTAGGTGTATCCATTAGGGTTTTTACTAGGATTGGATCCATTTTATAAGGCTTTTCAATCTAAGTTTCTATTTTTCTGAGTACATTCCTAACCCGTAGCTCAATTTCATCATTTTCATATTTATCCACTTTGGCATTCATGATGGGCCTATCATATATTTTATCCACAGTGTAGATGGCCTCTAATACCCTGTCTGAATCCTTCTCCCAAACCTTTGGAGGAATTGGGGTCTTCAATATGTGTTGTGTAAGGGTGAGGGACATCCTACAATAATCTTGTATCCTGACCTCATGATCATTTAAACAATTGATCCAATAGTCTTCCAAATGTGGTTCGTGGATATAGAACCTACCGATGATGTGGCTATATGTTCCTATCAGGTCGAACCTTGGCCAAAATGTTTTATAGATCTGTAGTGGGAATTCATCCCATTCAAAGGCCAAGGATTTGTAAACTTTCATATCTTGTAAGGTGTATGGGCCCAGAGAAATAGGGAAGTCCCAACAATGTTTCTTTTTGTGCTTGATATGTTCAAGGCATCAATAAGCTGTCTGGCAATTTCTAAGGTGATAATCCAATTAGATGGGTATTGGGGAAACTTCTTAGGTCTCAAGGTAGACCCTGCCACCCGAATGTAAGTGAATGTCTTATATTGTATATAGTAAGCCCCAATGGCCCTCACCTTGGTGACTGCTTCCTCTGACATCCTCTTTGCAAAATCACCTTCAATGGATCAGATGATTGTGAAGGTGAAGACATCATTGACTATCTTGTAGTCTAGGTTATCTTCTGACATGTTTTCCTTTCTCTGTAACTAGGGGTACACAATGTGAGGCTATGCATTGGGATCATTTATGTTTCCCCTCTTGGTGAGTCCCGGGTAGTTTTCCCGTGCTGCCAATAAGTATACTACGTAGGAACTCATATAGAACTTAGGTTTATGTTTTACTACCACCAGTTGTTCATCCAACTTGTCATTGATGATGGTTCCCCAATTGAACCTAGACTTGCAGCCTCTAATTTTCTCTATTAAGAGAATCATCTAGTTTTCTAGTTGGAAGGACTGCGGTAATCCATATACCCAACTTAGTAATGTTAGGGCTTCCTAAATATCATCTTTCATGTACTCCCTCCTGAGGTCTATCTTGTCCAGCTTGTTTTTCAGGAGAGTTTGCTCGAGGTAATTCTTATTGACTGTGTCATATGCCTCCTCCCCTTTGTTGTTGAACCATCTATTACCCTTTTCTATGAAGAATTCATAGAAATTGTCTATGCCTTTGTGGAGGTGGAAGACCTCTTCTACAAATTTTGGTCTAATATCTAATACCACTTGTCCCTCTGTATTCTGGACCACCTTTTTATCTAAGTCATAATAGTTTACTAAAGTCGTGATCAGTTTAGATGATGTGATAGGCACTAGGTGGGCTGTCGTGTTGACTAGTCCTGAGAGGACTAGTGAGGTACAAAATTCTGATCTTTCAGCCGATTGGGAACACCTTGTCAGGAGTTGATCCCAATCTACATTCCCGATATTAGTATCAGTGATCTCAATGTGTTTGTTGCCAACCTTGGAAGGGGGAGTGTTCCCCTTGTATAAGTAATTCATGGGTGACATTATTTTTATCAAGCATTCTTACAATGAGATATGCAAGTATCTATATTTTATTTGTAGAAAGAAATGACTAATCTAGAAAAATAGGAGTACAAATCTCTAAGTAGCCATAAATGCAGGTTTTCATACTTTCAGCCCTTTTGGGGTTTTGGGTGCCAAAAACTGGTTCAAAGTCCAAAAGGGCCAAAAATGTGAAAGAGTAGTCATTTGATGAAATAGAACCTATCAGCCTTTTGGTGTGCAAAATTTTGAAAAGATTCTTCGGATGCCAAAAGTGCGAAATCGATCTCAGACTTTGAAGGTCTGAAACCCCGAAAGGGTTGACAACATCCTCGGAGGTTTGGACTTGTCGGTGTTTCAGACTTTTTGGAGGTCTAAAATGCCGAAAAGTCTAACTCTCTGAGGACCACTTGGACGATGGATAGGACCTAGTTTTCATCTTTTTGGAGGACTAAAAACCTGCGACAAAGGTCGCGACCAAAGATAGAAAAGAAACCCTAACTAGAGAGAAAAAAACCTGAATGGACCAGGCCCAACCTGACAAGGAGGGGCTTCCCTCGCAACGCTAAGGGTGTAAAAATCCCTAAAGACCTGGGGGAAGCTAGCGCGCCCTGGGATGGATAGGCAACATGTGAAAAACCCTAAATCTAGACAATGAAGGACCAAAAAAACCATTGGGTGGTGGGGAAGAAACCTACCTCGCGATGTCTAGGATCGAAGGATGGAGACACAAGAAGGCGAAGAATTGGAGTGGTCAACCATGAGGAATGAGGATGAAGCTTCAAGAATCGCAGCTCAGAAGATGTCAAAGAGGAAAAAAAACAAAGTGAATAAAAATAGGGCCTATTTCCCTTTTATAACCCGCGGGGGGGGACATTAGCCTTTTCGGTGTTTTGAAGTCTAAAACACTGAAAGTCTGGAGGTGGATACCTTTCAGCCTTTCAGTGTTTTCAGAAACACTAAAAGGGGTGGTCTTTGGCCTTTCGTCCATTTCAGTATTTTGGAGGATGTGGTCCTCCGAAAGGGTGAAAGGGAGAAAAGGTCAAAGAAGGTGTTTGCTTTGTTCAAAAGGCTGATAATGAGGCCGATTTGTGAGGGACTAGGAAAGGGGGTAAACTCAAAAGATTAAAAGGACAAAAAGAAGGGGGGTACCTATTGCGCTTTTTTCTTGTTGGCCAAAACATATCATCTTTCACCAGTTCACAAACTGACTCAACCAGACAAAACCCAACATTAACAAGGCATAAAATACCTTCTACTCTTTGGGCTCCACAGACCCAGGCGGGTGTACCTTACTTCTCTGCTTATGCAAACTGATATAAACACCTAATAAACAGATTCACTAGTGAATTAAAATAGAACAAACATGTCCTACAACGGGATTCATAAACTGAGATGAATCTCTGATATGGGAAGCCTACCCACATGCTCAATATATCTTCCAAACTCATCAACAGAAAGGGAAAATTGATTGAAAAGATTTAGATTACAAGTCTAGTTA